>JALPQI010006188.1:0-66204 GCA_025490895.1 Thaumatotibia leucotreta
CTTTCTGGAACATTTTGGGTAATGTGATGGATCTTGCTCAGCATCCGTGATCCAAATGTACGAAGTTTTTGAGAATTATTGTTTGAAATTGAAAGTATTGTTTTCACACCACCTACTACGATTACACCACCTAATACGGGCCTTTTCTTGCTGGGAGGGATCAAAGTGGCACTTTTCTGTTCAAGGACTTTCTATTGCCGGCCTAAAAAATTACAATTAAATATGAAAATAAACAGTACGTTCATAATTGATAAAAATTTCTTCATAATCGATTATAGCGTAAATATTAAATATATGATATATATTTTATTTTTCTCATAGGTGGTGTGAAAAGTAGTATGTGTCACACGGTACCAAAATTATTTCGTGTTGGGCGTTAACGCTTGAATCCTTCATTACGCTCAGGATTCCACTTGAGAATCCTTCATTATGCTCAGGATTACACTTTAGAATTGTGGAATCCGTCGCTCCATTCAGGATTCAATATACGCCCACGCCGGAAATATATCATTTTGTTTTGATCCCTTGTGACACGATCTACTATTGTCTCTTTGTGTCTCAAAGACATTTGATAAGTAGATGTTTAACTGAACATCCCCTTTTTTGGGCATTGCGAAGTTATCTATGGTAAAAAACCGTTACGCCAAAGTTATGCCTAATAACGGCGATGTCGTAGGTTTTGAAAAAGGTTTTGCATAGTTTGGCTAAACTCATGCCACTAGACAATGGCGTCCACAGAGGTAAGTGACAAGAATAGTTAGCCAGACTATATTTGGAGCTTCAATAAATAAAAAATATAAAAACATTTTGATTTTTTTATTTTATTAATGACTCTTACACTTCCATCAAACACGCCGAATGGGGGTAGCGACACGACTGATACAATGAATGATTTAATTTAATTTAAATTTACATACAATTAATCATTACAAATACCTAAATCCACGTATATCATTATTACAATTATTAAACATCATTTTCAGGGTTGCCACGCAGGATGTCATTTTAATTTTGTGTCAAGATATTGTTAAGTAACTGCTTAACTATTTGATGAATATGGTTGAAAAAGTAGGCCTACTGCCATCTGTCTCTGTCACACTAATGAAGGTAGCATCGAAATGACTGAGACAGGTGCTCGAAAATAATATTTTTGAATTTTGCGGTAAACATCGGAAATGTGGCTTTAAATTAGATCGAAAGATCATCTTGGAACCATGTTTGGGCAAAAAACGTACAACGGATATCCCTTCTATATAAATAAAAGTTTTGGATATGTTATATTACTTATTGATCACCGATGGCATTCAATTTATGGGCGATCGGTGATAAATATATCCATTTTTTTGGTTGTAAATATGAGAGTTAAATATCTATACTATCGCTGTCAGCATAAACACGACAAATTCTAATTTTCTTTGGAAAGCCAACTTTTAGCGCCAACATTTTTTTTTTAATTTGCTTCCATTTTCTACTATTAGCGATGGGTAGACAGAAAATGACACGTCTTTTGTACAAGAAATGGTTAAGCAATAGCCAAAAATCGAATATTTGCCTATAGTAGACTATCTAACATAAACTAACTGTTGAGTAACAATTAGCAGCAATCAAAAAACAATCGGTTTGATGGGCCACAGAAAATTTGAAATCTCGTGCCTTTTACTCCTACTTTGGTTGCTCTGACCTATCATCCAAAACATTTTATGCTTTTATTTGGAAATATTGTAATGGTACAGAATTTCCTCAGTTATCTGTTGTTTTCTTTATTTAATATGTTCTGGGTAAATCCTCGAAATTGTAATGCCAGTTACCAAGTCTTTTGCATGTTCTTATGTAAATTTAGTAAATTCAAGTATCTGTTTATCTAAGCTAGCTCTACCGACATTTCGATCAGCTTAGTTTATTTAAAAATACACTAAATAATTGGTTACTAGAATTAAAGTTTTGTGTATTTGTATTTGGATTTACTCATATTTTCGATGTATATTTTAACATTTTAAAATATACATGATTCAAGAAAATATAAGCGATTCCAGAAACAAATATACATCGAGAATGAATATAACTTAATTATGAATAAATAGGCATTTAAATACGAGTATTTCATGAATTAATGTCGCGGTCAATAAAACAGGTCAGGTGGAATTGTACATCGAAAATACTGGATACATGCTGATTTTGACTTTGACTTTGAACTGTTTTTGACATCACATTGTATTGGAATTTCCCTGAATTTTTCACACAATCCAAAAACATGGATATTTATCGTTAGACGACTCAGTAGATATAATATAGCAAGTCATTGTTAAAAAACTAGTATTACCATAAATTTTCGATAGTTTTTTTAAAACGTTCTAATTTTTGGCTCTACAAACCAATCTAACAAACAATTTTTTAGGACTTAATGATGAATTCAGGGAAATGCCAATACAACCTGATTAAAAAAATGTATCTATAGTATAAATACTTTGAAAAAATGTTTAATTATTGCATGCTTGCGTTATCTTCTATGAAAAAATCCACCTGACTTGTATTCTTTGATCGAGGGTGTAATTAATTATATTATAGAAACTAAAATTTCACAATGTAAGTATTTTATGTTCAATATAATACGTAGATAAAACAATTAAATAGAGTATCACGTAATACCTATCAATATCTTCACACAAAACATGTTTGACAGCCCTGAGCCTCCTCAAAACGGCTGAAACGAAAGCGATGTAACGCATCAGTCTAACCATTAAGCGTGTTGATGTTCTAAACGGTGATGTGGTGACACTTTAAGTACATCATCAACCTTATATTCATATATTAATTTAAATTATAACTCATATTTTAACGACAAAGGGACTTTAATTTAAACTTTCGTGAGACAATAACTATAAAATAATTAAACGGTTAAACTCACGTGCCGCGCTCGCAAGTCGCGAGGCGTGAACGTGGGTTCAGTGCTTGATAATGGAGACCTAGGCCCCCCGAGAGATATCGCGCGTAGTGACTAAATACACGCGAGTTTAACCATTCAATTATATTTACAACAGGACTAAGAGTGCGGCTCCACTGACGCGGAGCGGAGCGGTGCTGTGCAAAATTTACCAATTACGTTCTTCAAAATCGAATTCAGAACACTGTGATGCGCTCTCATTGGCCGAGCTCCCACAGCTCCGCTCCGCTCCGCGTTATTGGAGCCATATCTACACGTTTGGCGGTCTGCCCAAAACGTCCGGATAAAATTAAACGTAAGTTTCCGCGATTAAGTCGCGTTGTCGTTAAAGTAAAATCTTATATCCGTTAAAATAGGTTTGATTTTATCTTGTCTGAGACAAACCTGGTTCATAAACGTTTGTCTCTTTCCAACAAATACCATTGGCAAAGTGACAATAAAGGACACAACATATTTTAACTAAAAGAAGGTATTTTAAATAATTGATTAGTTTAGTTACACAATACAAGTACTAATTCTGTAACCTTAGTGAAAAAGGGTATAGGTACTCGGCATCTCAGCAACCATTTTGAAAAACGGTTGCTGGTGGTAGGACCTCATGCAGGGCCCGGATAGCTACCACCGTCTTACCCGTTAACCTGCCGCTAAATAGCAGTGTTTGCATTGCTGTGTTTCGGTTTGGGTATAGATAGCCGGTGTAATTGCATAGATAGAGGCAATCCATCCAAGTCCTCAGGGTAGGCAGCGCATAGGCGATTTTCTGATCGCTATGTCCACGGGCCTCAGTTCCGGTTTTCCATCAGGTGGGCTGAGACCTCAGTTGTCTACCTTCGTCACATAAAAAAAAACGGTGCGTCATGCAGTTGTAATAAACTTGTATCCTTTTTCACAAGTCTCGAGAAGATGTACCCTTTAGCACTAGGGCCATAGATTTACAAAAAGGAAATATTTTGGATTGCAGAATTATTCATTTGTCAATCCACCACCTCACCGTTGTAGAGCACTTACAGGGCAATTCCATGCAAGAGAGTAATGAAAGTGACCAATTATCGTATGTTTTCAAAATAATACTTATGCAGATATAGTGTAAT
This sequence comes from Thaumatotibia leucotreta, assembly GCA_025490895.1. Classification (NCBI taxonomy): domain Eukaryota; kingdom Metazoa; phylum Arthropoda; class Insecta; order Lepidoptera; family Tortricidae; genus Thaumatotibia; species Thaumatotibia leucotreta. The sequence continues at coordinate 4,033 of JALPQI010006188.1, forward strand.
ACTTATTTACACTTGGATCATAAGCAGAGATCGGACAAATGTGCGTCATTGTTCGCAATAATATGGACATGACTCCAAAATTGATTGAATAATTAATCATTTTCAGAAAAAACTTATTTGACCGGTAACTATGTAAGCTTTTGTAAGTAGTCACCTTAAAGTTTAATTATTAATTTAATCAACTTTGGAGTCATGTCCATGTTATTGCAAACTCTGACGCACATTTGTCCGGTCTCCGATCATAAGTAAATAAACAGACGATCAAATGGTCACTTTCATTACAGTTACATGGATTTTCCATACAAATCATTAATTACGCCTACCACCCGTTGTTAGCACCACAAAAGCATTCTTACCACTAACCTTGGATATGCATCCAACCACCAACAATACTCAATTCCCTCCTCAAAGTATATTTAAATATTTGGCCAGTATTAGAATAAAAGAGATTAGCCTATATTTTAAGAATATTGCCCACGTACAAATACGATGCTTTTCATGAATAGCGCCTTAATCCAAAATTCTACCAGCCTCCTTAGCACAACTTGTTTTTGACAGCAACTCGCAGCTACCCGTCTTTTTCCGATGGTATTGATTGAAAAGAGTCATGTGGCTGCGAGATATGGGTTGGACATTATTGACAACCATAAAGGAATTATGAACATGTCAACAGATTCCCAATTCTACAGAATTCCAAATCTACAGAATTCCGATACTACAAATTCCCAATACTACAAGTTCTCAATACTACAAATTCCCAATACTACAGATTACCAATACTACAAAATTCCAAATCTACAGACTCCCAATACTACAAATTCCCGATACTACAGATTCCCAATACTACAAATTCCCAATACTACAAATTCCCAATACTACAAATTCCCAATAATACAAATTCCCAATAATACAAATTCCCAATACTAAAAATTCCCAATACTACAAATTCCCAATACTACAAATTCTCAACCCAACAGATTCCGAATAACACTGATTCCTAATATGCTATACTACAGATTTCTAATACTAAAGATTCCCCACTCTTCTCAATAGATTATCCATGAATATATACAGGGTGTTTTTTTTTCGACCGTTCAAATTCTACGTAGTGAATGTGTAGGTCATACTCACCAACTTTTACTATGGGGACAACGTCGAAATCGCGAAAAAAAAATCAGCTGTTTCATACAAATTGGCGGCATTACGCCGGCCGAAATGTATGAAACAGCTGATTTTTTTTCGCGATTTCGAGTTTGTCCCCATAGTAAAAGTTGGTCAATATGACCTACACATTCACTACGTAGAATTTGAACGGTCGAAAAAAAACACCCTGTATGAGCAGCAAAATATGTAAACATTTGCACTTTATTGTGATTGTCATAAAAGTGTACAATTTATTAAGCCTAAAAATACCTGATTTAATATATGAAATAACAAAATAATTAGGAGTCTTCAAGGAGATATTCCAGAAATATTAAAAACCGGTTTCTAGCCCTGGGTCAGCCAAGAAAGTGGTCTACCACTTTTCGTCTGTATTACTTGACCAAATATACGTAGAGTCGATAAGCGGCAGACCAATTTTCTTATTGACTTTATCTAATAAAAACATTTGCCTAAACTAAAAAAACCGGCAAAGAGCATGTCGGGCCATGCTCAGTGTAGGGTTCAGTAGATGTCTGACCATAACGGACACAAAGGGGAAATTACTATATTTATATATTTTTTCTTATGTTGTTTTAAATTTGGCTTTTGGCTGAATTGCCATGGCGTTGCTTTAGAAAAATGGTGGGAAACAGCGGGAGTAGATAAAAAAAAACCTTTGTTGTGCGTTTTGAGGATAGTTGGTAGCATCCAAAGTGGTCAAATAGTTAGGTACACCATATAAATTCTATTGTAATAAGCTAATAAATATAGAAATCAAGACAGCAGTAGTGTAATAACTTTTGTTCTGGCATTGATAAAAATTATTTACCTCCGTAGAAGTGTTGGAACAGATGGATGATTAATTGCAAAATTAAAGCTACATTTACATATATTATTTTGAACTTGTATGTTCCTTTGTGATAACGCCCCACGTTTTTATTTTAGTTTGGTAAACGTTTCCGATTAGGTAATGCTTAATCCACTGACATAGAGGCTAAACGTGGCTTTCAGCATCCGACTTGAGACGACTACATTGATAATAGTTTCACGTGAGTAATCTACAGAAAGTAGCATGAACGGTTAATTACAACAAATTTTTATTTTCTAGTTTTTGGTGCAATAAAAACCGTTTAAACATATTGTGAAAACACAAATCAAATTATTTATTAACTAAATATTTTGATTTGTACTTTTAATTTTTCTCCAGTAGTCACACTACTTAATACTATATAAATTATAAATATTAGATGTCATATACCAAAGAAAAACGACCAAGATCACCTATGTCCGAGGTGGGGATCGAACCCACGTACTCAGCTTTCGCGGCTGATGCCTGTACCCGCAGAAAGCGGACGCATCGACGACAGGTTGATACGCGGTGAAGTAAAAACCGTTTTTTTTTTATCAGCCTGGTTTAGTGTCCCACTGCTGGGCAAAGGCCTCCCCTCTTTTCCTCCATTCGGCCCGGTCGTCACATTTCTCCCGCCAAATCGAATAAAACGCGTCCAGGTCGTCCCGCCATCTCCTTCTCGGTCTGCCAATGCCCCGGCCAGCACCATCGAAGGCTTCCCGTGGGTCCCAGTCTGAAACCATTTTGGCCCACTTTGCTGGGTGCATACGGCAAACATGCACGGCCACTCGGTCTTTCGGAAGACCGAGTGGCCGAGGGGTACAGGCATCAGCCGCGAAAGCTGAGTACGTGGGTTCGATCCCCACCTCGGACATAGGTGATCTTGGTCGTTTTTCTTTGGTATATGACATCTAATATTTATAAAAAACCGTTTAACTTAAAACATTTTTTACTTATTTTATTTTCAAGTTTTTAGTGCGATTGTTAAGTTTATTTCCGATTACACCTACTTATTCTAGATCAAAAATGTTGTTTGTAATATGCAATACATTTTTATATTCTACACATTAAACAAGTCGAATTTGGAGACCATAAAATATAAACTCATACTTTCAGTCAACCAACCGGAGGACCGCATATCTGACGGAAAGTCCGACGCGAACCGAGGGCCAAAAGGGTCAATCCATGCAGTCTATAAATCGGCCCGCCCTACGCGAACCACTCACGCTGTGAGTCTATCAGCCGGAGGGCCGCAGGCCCGACGCCTCGCCCTACGCGACCCACTCACGCTGTCACTATCAGCTGGAGGGCCGCAGGCCCGACGGCTCACCCTGCGCGATCCACTCACGCTGTCAGTCTATAGGCAGGAGGGCCGCAGGCCCAACGGCTCGCCTTACGCGAACTACTCACTCTGTCAGTCTTTTAGACGGAGGGCCGCAGGCCCGACGGCTCGCCCTACTCGAACCCGAAGGATGATGATGATGTACTTAATATCTAAAGAACTTCTTTAAAATCAAGATATCGATAAAAGATAAACCTTGCGGTTATTGTGGGCAGTACTGCAGCATCAGGAGTGAGGAATTGGAAGTTAAGGTCAGGCTGTCTGTTAGTATTTGATTATGCCAAACATGCCATACTTTCATTTTCACGTGTCTAACACTCTCGGTTAAGGTAAGCAGCACGTCTGCAGCATCAGGATTTGAGGATACAAGAATACAAATATTATAATATTGCATTGTCATGGGGACTTGATATGAGTTCCAAATTTTATTGATTTCGGTGCAGTAGAAGTGGTCGAAAAATCGATCACAAGATTTGAAGCATCGACGACAGGTTGATACGCGGTGAAGTAAAAACCGTTTTTTTTTTATCAGCCTGGTTTAGTGTCCCACTGCTGGGCAAAGGCCTCCCCTCTTTTCCTCCATTCGGCCCGGTCGTCACATTTCTCCCGCCAATTCGAATAAAACGCGTCCAGGTCGTCCCGCCATCTCCTTCTCGGTCTGCCAATGCCCCGGCCAGCACCATCGAAGGCTTCCCGTGGGTCCCAGTCTGAAACCATTTTGGCCCACTTTGCTGGGTGCATACGGCAAACATGCCCGGCCCAGTCCCAAAAACCGTTTAATAATTCAAAACAGAAAGTTTGTTAAAATGTGATTAGCAATCTGCGGACTTGAAAATCTGTAGAATTGGGAATATGTAGACATGGAAATCTGTACAGTAAAGAATGTGTTGACATGAAAATCTGTAGAATTGGGAATATGTAGACATAGAAACTTGTACAATTGGAATTATGTAGACATGGAAATCTGTAAAATTGGGAATCTGTACACTTAGAAATGTGTAGACATGGAATTCTGTAGAATTGGGAATATGTAGACATAGAATTCTGTAAAATTGGGAATCTGTACACTTGGCAATGTGTTGACATGGAATTCTGTAAAAGAAATCTGTAGAATTGGGAACAATTCCCATAAAGTGTATTTTGGATTGCAGCGTTGTTCATGATAAGATTAATAAGTAACGAATTGTAATTATAATGTTCCCTAGGCATATTCAGTATCATATTTTAATTAATAGATATAATCTACGCCGTATTCTGTTTCGTTGGCTTGCAATTGCAGCCAAATACTTACAATTTTATTTGCGCATAAATGTTTTTGTCGGAAAAAACTTAAGTACAATACTGAGTAAATCTTCAAACGTGTTTGGTGTCCATATTTTGTAAGACAGACCCAATTTATAAGCGAAACTTGCATCAAAATATAGACTACGACAGATTTTGCGGTTACACTATTAACATTTTCCTTATGCATTTTAATTACTACGAAGCATTTCTTAAAAATACGCTAACCTCTTTTTATCTTATGAATTGAAAAGTAGATTTAAGCTGTGATTATTATTTATTACAGGTATAATAAATAATTGCATGAGATTATGTAAGCATGACCTCATCTAATAATTTTATTGTAATGAATTACGTGACAAGTAACAATAAACTATGAATATTACCACACGACTATGGCGATATATTTTTCTTTTTTACCATGGCCAATAAAATACTGTAGGTTGCAAAAGCTTATGAATAAATTTCTTCATAAATTGAATAACGTATGGGAAATTGTAATATTATAGTCAATTAAATGTCACTTATAATTTGGCAACATTTTAATTTGCTAACCTTAGGCTCACATTTTTTCGTAAACGTCACAGCATAAACCTACCACTTTATTGTCCGTATAAATAAATATAGAAAATCGATATATAAATACTTAATAATGTTAGAAATGGCAAGCACTGAACTATCGAAATGCGCTTGTCAATTAGTAATAGCAAACATTTTCTGGTGTTGTATTTGCGTGTTAAATATGCGTAGGCGCATGGTTACTTATTATTAAAGCAGTATTCAACAGCAATTTCGGTGTCGGTAATATTTATTTTATGTCAATATATTCGGTTGGATCATTATAATTCACAATAAGTTCAGTACTTACCTTAATGCGTCTGTTAATAGGCAATGTCATTAAACGATTTATGACATAATTTACTAACGACTTCGAATATAGCCTGTGATTGGGCTTTGTGTAAGCTATCTATGATTTTTAATATAGTTAACTCGAATATTATAAGGGAAATGTGAACTTGTAAATTGAGCGGTGCATTTAAGTGTCAATAATCACTTTTGAAATTGGGTGCTAGTGCCAGGAAAATATGTCATAAATGTTTATTGGTCATTGTCATTTAGCATTGGACTGGTGTTAACATTTTGGATCGATACAAATAATCATCTTATTTAATTATACTTATTGGACATCAGGGTCGCGTTTTATAAAATTACATTTTATAATTTCGCTATTTGCCTCTCTAACGCACGCACGTATTGGCTAGAAGGAGAGGCAAACAGCAAAATTGTAAATTGTAACTTTATAAAACCCGACCCAGCCCGTTATAAATAATACAATACAATACAATCCAATACAAGTTGACAATCCACCACCAGCCGAAAGAATAACAACATTTAATAATTTCAATAATGATTTATTTACCAGAGCTATTGATGTTCACTAAGCTGATACAATCTTAATTTTAAATAACATTTTATTATTTCTAATAGTATGCATTAATTAGTTAAAGTTCTAGCTATAAAATACAATATTTTTGCCAGGCTTTCGCCTAACTTAGCGGGCTGGTATTATTTTAAATTTGATTTCTTCAGAGGTTTATTTGTAATATAGGTACTTCACATCACTTAGACCAAAAGTAGCATTGCCATATTGTAAGCCATGTTCTGGTAGCTAAAGTAGCCCATTTTGAACAATGATTTCGAGTCTTTGGTTGAAATACAATTGTTGTTTTGCAACAAATGTTAAAATAATACTAGCCCAGGCCAGGAAGCCTAGAAACAATACAATAACTATGAAGCATTATCGCCTTACGATCTTTAATACGACGATGAACTAAGGTATGACCATCCATGTCCCTGTTTAGTCCTCTAGATAGCATAAACTCACAGAAAACAATATTGTGCTCACATCAACCGACACACAAACACATATACCGATATATTAAACCTTAAAGAAAACTTTCAACACAAAAAATTAATATAGAGTACCATAGTTCATATTAACTGTATCCTTGTTCAAAATTATAAGGACATCTTTAAAAATGACGTTAATTTCATCATTGATGTCATCTATATCTTATGAATTTGAAGATGGATACTTTTTAATAGCGTTTTTAAATTTATTCTTTTATTTTTTGTTAGATTGTGCTGGTGCTTTCTTTCTTTATCCACTATTAGAGGTTGGCAAAGTAAGCGATAACGGTGTTTCGATCGGCTTAATACTATGGATGACTTAAAATTAATTGACTGAAAACCTTCATTCATCAAGTCTTAAAATGAAAATAAGTCCCCTTCATGATATCACACTCGATCATATCGGGCCGTTGCAAGGCAGTGGGTAGGCGTTGGGTAAACATTTATAGTGTTTTAACAAAGAACAGGTTTCGTTTCTTACTATAAGTTAAAGACAAGGTACATCGGACCTCGGGAAGCTGGCAGCTTATATCTAGATGGTAAAATAATGATGAGTTCATTAGTACATATCACATTCGCACACATCTGACATGCGGTAATTGAAAAATAACCTAATGGAGTTATTTTAAAGGTAGTTTCTATAATACATGAGGATTTCGTTTTGGAAACGGTTTTAGAAACGCTAGAACTCATCGGATCAGTCCAACCTTGCCGAGAACGTTGAAACATCGTGACAAAATCGTGATGGCAGACGTTCTCGGCAAAATTGACCTTAGGAACAAATTAACAACTACCTTCTTAGATATTTGGATCGCGACTAGAAATTTGTAAACGATAGGCCAAAAAACCGCCAATAAAATTTTAACGAAAGAGATTCAACTATCACGGTTGATTTCGAAAGTATAACATTGTTATAACTATGTCACAGTTAAACTTCGGCACAACAAGCAAATCACAAACAAAGGTAAATAGAGTGTTCAATTTGCAATAGTTCTACTAAAACATTTACTTTATAATGGGTTAAGCTCTCTACCTAACGATTTAGGCTCACTGATGTCTGGGGTGACGTGAGCGGCTGATACTAAGGATTTAATCTATCGAACGCCTTCCGCGGTTGTGGTCCTTTCAAATGCTGAATCTAATTCATTAAGAGCAAACGATCATTCGTTGCGCGGAAGACGTTGATTGGGTAAAAAAACTGAATATAGCAAAAGGAAGGCAGGAAGACCGCCGCGCTATACCGACACCAAGCGAGAAAAGTTTAGAAACGCAGGATTTTTCTAAACAATCAACGCTTGTTCCAATACAAAATGCTTTGTGCTTACGCGGCTAGTCTGTTCAGTCATTCGTCCATCGCAAAGCTCGAGTGAAAAACGGTGGCTGGAAGTCTTAGAGGTAAACTAGTCGGCCGTGCTCGTCACCCCGACGTAACAAATAGTGTTCACGACTAACAATTATTACATGCGGCTAGCGCTAAAACTAGCCTCGAATCTTTGTCTTTTTAAGACAGTTAATACACTTTATTTAAAATATCATCCTAATTAAGGTACTTGTCGATCTTCGACGCATCCTGACGTCCATGTCAAGCCCTAACACAAATTGGCGTGCAAGCTAAGTTTGTACAACTATTAAAATTTCACAAATGCGATAGCAAAATAATTTGTCAAAAATTTTGATATTCGCACAAGCGGATTTCGGCTAAACAATATGGACTGGTTACGCTAAATATCGTGTATAAAAGCACTACCGATTGTATAGACCAAATTCAAAAATATCGTCAGAAATATATTTTAAATGGCATACTGTTATCGATGAAGCTACTAGAAAACAGTTTAGAAAAAAATGGACGTTTCTGTTCTTAGGTCGAGAAAGGTGACTTTCAAAAATTGGATGCGGTTAAGGACTCCCGTTGTTCGGCACGCCACAGCACTATAACTATGATTTTATCAAACTCTTCTGCAGTCTCTTGATTGCATTCAAATATCACATAGTCTATGGGGTTACTATTTGCAAGCGTCTCATTCGAAGTAGTGGCCCAGTTCGGCGCTTGGGTTTTCGCGCCGTCTAGGTTAGTTTGGTTCACTACTTGGATGAGAACGCCACAAATAGACCCGACACCTAGAACTCGAGTCTGTAAGCGGCGCAGGAGGTCTCGTGGTCCTGCAGATTGATGGTGCAGCGCGAGGCGGAGGGGGAGAGGTCGATCTTGTACTTCTCGAGGGCCTCCTCGTTCTCCGTCACCCAGTAGCCAAGCACGTCGGTGTCGTAGGTCGGGATAATCGTCACTTCTGCAAAATTAATGAGAGCTTTATTATTTAGCTGATCAAATACCTACAAGAATAATAGGTGTAGGCTGGGCTCAGAAAAAAATATTAAGAAATATATATTTTTTTAAAGTCAATGTCATATTTATGTAAAGGCTGGTGTTATAAAATAAATGTGCACGAAGTTGTGAGCAGAAAATCAAACTATATTAGTTTTGTTTTTGTAACACGAGAACTTTATGAAAATTAATTGTCGATGCGTTGTTATGCTGAAATGTGGATTGTAATTTTGCGAGCATAAAAATACCGATAAACCAATTTAATAAACTGTTATACAACCGACCACGAATTAATTTTCTTTTGACACCTACACTAATCGGGTGCACGTTTGACTAAAATGTAACACTACAATGTTACTTTTCACTATTGATACCCCAATTATTGAATAAGATAAGAAAAAAGTAGACATGACCAAAGTATTATATTGACCCCAATCGAAGAATTAAAAACGAGAAAGTTTAGAGCGTAATGGTAACTTACCTAAATCTTTGTCTTCCCAAGTTTTCTTGGCATCTAACAAGGCGTTATAAATCTCCTTCGACGGCTCAGTGCCCGAAAACACGTAGTATCTCGCGCGGACCCGCTTGAAGAACTCCATGGCAGAGTAGTACGAGTTCCCGTGATGAGGCACGTAAGTCAACTCCATGTAGACTGGAGCTGGCGCCTTCTTCTTGCTAGGAGACTCCGTTATCCTACTCTTTGCTTCTTTACTCTTCTCTTGGTTGAGCTTATTCTTATTTGCGACCGAGCTAGCTTGCTTCTTTGGAGTGCTTTTACCATCCATTGGCGGCATTATAGGACTAGGTAAACCTAAAGGCTTGCCCCATGATTCTATTGGGTCTTTAGATTTACTTTCACTGCTAAATTCATGTGTTTCAGTTCTTGATTCCTGTTTAGAACTAGACGAAGAAGTAGACGTTTCAGTTTTCTTTACTTCCGATTTGAGATCTTTTAATGTTAAAGTCTCCTCCTTTGATGATGTCGTCTGTGTAATACTCGAGTGGCTTTGTTCGCCTAGTTCATATTTAGCAGTAATATTTGAAATTACTTCGGACCCACTCACTTTTTTGTGTTCTTCTATTGCCTTTTCGAAATGTTCGTCGGCCTCCCTAAGGAAAGTGGCATCAGACTTCACTATACGCTGTGTTACCTCAGATTTGAGTTTCTCATGTGTTAAGAAATCTTCAGTTAATTTGGATAAAGGTTTCTCAATTTTATGGAATTCAGTTTTTACTTCGGAGTGACTAGAAGATGTGCAGGAATCATCTTCAGGTAACTGTCCATATACAGATGTTGACATAGGATCAGTCGCTGTACTGTAATGCTTTTCTTCTCCTATTTCCTCAGTTAATTCTTGCTGTTTTGTATCTAATTCAAAACTGAGGTTTGACCTAGGTGAATGAGCTACTTGTGACTTTGTACTACTTGGGCTGCCTGGGCCATCATCATCGCTATAGTACATGCCACTGCTTTCTGTCGTTCCCCAAACTTGAGCGGCTGTTCTTGACCCTCTAGAACTGATTTCGGACGGTGGCGATGAAATCCCGGCATGATCCAAGTCATCACTTGCTGCTGACGAACTACGCATATCACCCGTTTTTGATGACAATTTCGAGAAAGACTTTTCACTTTCTCCACGATCTATTACTTCTTCATATTCTTCTTTGATTTCCGATATGGTAGTTTTAGTAGATTTAGTCGTTTTTGTGACCCCATCGCTACCCTTGCTGACGGTCGTCGTCTCGACTGTAACCTTCATTTTCTCGGGACTAATAACTTCTTTCGTAGTTACTATAGTTACAGTCTGGGTTATTTCGTTGTCACCTTCTTTAACAACTTTTGTGTATGTGTCTGTTTCAGTGGTTATTTCACCTACGGGCGATCGTTGCTTCTTTGGCTTGGCCTCAGATTTTGGTTCTTCCTTTTGATCTAAAGGTAGCTTTTCAAGAGTTGGTTTGATCTCTGTTACCGGTTGCTTTTCGATTTCTTCTAATTCTTCTGGTGTCCAGTCATCTAGCCCAGTGCCGATTGGTAGATATGTTATTTGAGTTCGTACATCTTTCGTCGTTTCAATCGAACCATCCTCCTGGGCATTTTCCGTCAAAGTCTCTGTAACAGTTTTAACAGCTATCTCGTTTGTTTCAGTGTTTTTTAGTTCTTCTTTCGTGACATACGTGGTAACTGTTTGAGTGACTTTGCGTCCATGCTCAGTAACTATATTTGTCTTTTTGTCTACTGAAGTTTTGATTTTACCAGTGGAATTAAGGCCTTGTAAAGCTGCCTGTAAATCACTATCTGAAGTCTTCTGGAACTCCGAAATAGTAATTTTAACATCCTTTGTAGTTTCTGTAGAACCATCTGGATATTCATCGACAGTAATTGTCTCAACCGTAGTCCTTACTCGTTTTATATTCTTATCGCCACTAGCAAGTGTTTCTTTCTTAGTTTTAGTTGTAATTGTGCGCTTGATTGTTATAGATCCTTGCTTGACTTCCTCATTCTTCACATCTGCTTCTTCTGTAGTATCTTCAACTATCTCTGAATCATCAACATACGTGTCTGTTATTTCGCCATCGTCTTGAACCGATGCAGGCGCTTTGAGGAAAATATCAGCAATAGATATTTTTTCACTCTTTTTAGTAACTACTGTTCCATCTGGGTGTTCATCCTCAATGACTGTCCTAACAGTAGTCTTTATTTTTCTAGCCTTTGCCTCCACATTTTCAAATTCTTGTCTAATAGTGGTAACGGTAGTTTTCCTTACTATGAAGATTCCGTTTTCAGTTACTTTCTCAGTTTCTGATGTTGTGTGTTCATCTGGCTTTCCAATAGGAGTAAAATCTCCTAGATTTTCATCAAACGTTTCAGTGCCATAATCAGAAACTGAAAGCTTGACGTCTTTTGATACTTCTGTAGTTCCATTAGGAAGCTTCGTTTCGGTAAGAACTTCAACGGTTGTCCTTATTTTCTTTTTAGAGCCATCAGATGATGCTAATATTTCTTTTGTAGTAGTGGTGGTGATGACTTGTTTTACTTCTTTACCATCTCTCATCACTACTGTCTCCTTCGTATCGACATCTACAGATTTATCTTCTAATTGAGGGAAATCAGTGAGGTCCATTTGAGGGGCATCTGTTTCAATGTCATTTATGGCTGTGTTTACGTCTACGGTGGTCTTGACTGATCCATCGGGATATCGATCAGTAGTTGTGACAGTTGTCACAGTTTTGATTTTCTTAATCACCCCGCGACTATTAGAATACTTTGTTTTTACAATTCTGGTAACAACTGTTCTCTTTATCACTAAGTCTTTCTCTTTGACTTCCTCAGTTTCTGTAGATTCTGTTTCTTCCGGCTCACCTTTCACGGCCAACTCTGATAGTATAAGTTCTATTTGCTTATCATCATCAATTTCATCAAGAGCATCTTTGGGCATAGCATCGCTAGAATCTTGGACTTTCATAACATGAGCTGTTTCTAGGGTTTCCTCGACTGTAGATATTTTCTCGCTTGTTTTTGTTATGATTGAGCCATCAGGATGTTCATCTTCAATTTTAGTAATCACAGTAGTCTTGATTCTCTTGACGTTCATATTCCTGTTATGGAATTCTTCTTTGATAGTTGTGACAGTTGTTTTACGTTTAATAGTTATTCCATTGTCTGTAACATTCTCCACTGCGGTAGTTATATCCTCTAATGGCTGACCGATTTGCTCGAAATTTTCGGCTTCATCATCAGTAACTTCCAGTTCAAAATCAGATACAGATACCTTTACATCTTTTGTGATTTCAGTAACACCATCAGGTAAATGAGTTTCAGTTACAGTTTCAGTTGTAGTTTTAAGTTTTTTCCTATCTTTATCTTCTGAAGATAAGATTTCCTTAGTGGTCGTTGTTGTTATAACTTGCAATACACTTTTCTCATTCCTGATGACACTTTTCTCTTGTTTTTCTACTGTAACTGACTTATCTAATAACGTGTAATCTGCGAGTTCCGGCGAATCAATTACTTCTTCAACTTCTATATCTGTTACGGAAGTACTGCCATCTACTTTAGTACGAGAAGAACCATCGGGGTAATTATCTGTGGTAGTAATGGTTGTTACTGTTTTTAACTTCTTTGGTATTCCATGTTCATCCGCGTAAGTAGTTTTGATTACCCTAGTGACTATAGTTCTCTTGATGACGAAAGTCTCATGTTGTACTTCTTGAGTTTCCGTCGATTCTGATTCTTCGGGTTCGCCTAGAATAATTAATTTACCGAGGGCCTGCTCAATATTGCTTGAATCAGTGACGGGCTCCTCAGTTTTAACTTCTACATTTCTTTGAACATCCTTAGTGCCATCTGGACGTTCTTTCGTTATTGTTGTTTCAACTGTCGTGCGTATTTTTTTGATTTCATTCACTTTTAGCGTCTCTTTCTTGGTAACAGTGGTAACTGTTTCCATAACATCAACATTATTTTCCTTTACAATTCGTTTACTTACATCAGTGTCGATTGTAGTAGTCTCAACATCATCGTCAGACTCATCTGTTTCCGAAATGTATTGGACTTGAGCGGGCAGGTCAGTGGTTACGGAAGACTCATCTCTCCTAGTTTCTTTAGTTTGGCTACTAGTTTCTGTTTCAGACTTATCACTTTCGAGGTAGAGTTTATCTATTCTACTATCTTTGGCATATAAATCCATTTGTGAGGTAGATTTAAGACTGGAAGAACATTCAGATAAAAGCGTTTGGGTATCTGTCGTAGTTGTGGTTGAACCATCTGATCCCTTGCTCAGCGTTGTTGTTTCTATCGTAGTCTTTATATTCTGTGGTGTACCATCTTCCCTGGATATAACTTCTTTAGTCGTCACAGTAGTTATTGTTTGTGTGACAACATTTTCACCCTCTTTTATTATTTTGGTAACGGTATCGGTTTCCGTTTTAATTTTACCCATATTTTGCATAAGTGACGTAAGATCAGATTCACTTTCTGCTGCCGAATCTTTAATGGGTTTTGATACTTTCTCAGTAGATGTTGAAATCCTTTGAGTCAATACGTCTTCGCCGACATGAACAACTTTAGTAATAGTTTCCTCAGTACCGTCCGATTTATCGTAAGTTACTTCACTTTGAACACCTTCACTTACTTTAATATCTTGGAAACTACTGGGGGTTTTAGGTAATGGGCTGACGGGTACTGTAGGTGGCGTTGATACTCTGTCGCTCTCAGAATATACTAGTAAAGATTCCATTCCCTCTGTTTTAATTCCTTGTTGCACTGTTTCATCACTAAATGCTTTATGTATAGATTCCATGAACTGCATAGCATCGTCTTTGATGTGCGTTAGACCATCTCCTTTCATCATCAACTGATCGATATCCAAAGGAATACTGTGAACTCCTGAATCTGATGCTTCGGAAAGAGGAATCTCATCTTTAGGCGATCCTATTTCTGTTCTTGAAGAGTCAGGAACAGTTTTCGACACATCCATTTCTTTCAATGTTGATGTGTATGATTCGTCACTGAATCGGCTCAACCTACTGCTACTGATAGATTGTAATGTTTCCGAATCTGAGAAAACTTTCGATCGTTTATCTTTTTCATTCGTTTCAAAACTATATTTTTCTTCCAAACTCACGTCCTTAGACACGTCCTCGGAACTATCGTGTAATGTTATACTGTCTCTATCAACACCGCTGTCAATTGTAGATATTGATGACAAAATATCAGTTGCGTCTCTTAGTTTTTCATGCTCTATTGATCTCTTTTTAATAGTATGAGATTTAGTCTCTTCGCTAGTTGATTTATGGCTAGTTTGGGATGTAGATTCTTGTTTTGAGAACACGTCAGACTTCATTGTCTGTTTGCTTTCACTAATAAATCGTTCCTCGTGTAAATCTTTTCTAGACTCCATACTTGAATAGCTTTCGTCAGATTCTGTTACATGACTGATGCTTTCTGTATGTTCTTCATCTTTTTTGGATGACATCTTTGACTCAAACGTAGATTGTTCTTTTAATGTTTTGACTGCTTTATCTTTCTCATCTACGTCTTTTTCGTCAGACTCCATTTCCTTTGTTACCTTTTCAGGAAGTTTTGTTACTTCAGTGAGAAGTGATTTAACTTCTGTTGCTATAAATGGCTTCTCTTCATCGACTTTCTCAGAAGAGCTAATAATCGTTTCTTCCGACTTATCAGTACTTGGAGTTGTATCCACTGACGTTTCAATTTCGAACTTTTTAGATTTTTCGGGAGTTGCAAGTTTCTTATCATTTAAATCCTTTTCATCGTGTGAAGGTAATGGACTAGGAGCTTTCGAGTCTTTTTCAAATAAGATCTTATCAGATGGTGTTGGACTAATTCCCTTTTCTGACAGAGCTACACTAAGTTTTCGTTCTTTGTCTGACAAAGTAGGACTAGGTGCTTTGTCAGTAGGTAATGGGCTAAGTGCCTTCTCGGACGGGGCCTTGTCAGATGGTGTAGGGCTAAGTGCCTTTACTGACGGGGTATGAGCCCGGTCAGATGGTGTTTTCTCGGATAAAGTTGGGCTAGGTGCTTTATCTGACGGAAGTGGGCTTGATGCTTTGTCTGATGGTACTGGACTAACTGCCGTTTGTGTCTTATCAGTAGGAAGTTTAATATCTGCAATCAATTTCTCAAGAGTTGGATCAACCAGTTCTTGTATAACGGCGCTGGATACTATGCCTTCCAGTTTTTGAACGTTTGTTGGGCAAATAGTTTCTTCGACAGTTGTTTTTGACTTTGTTGAAAGTGTTGGACTGGGTGGCTTTTCAGATGGTAGTGGGCTGACGATTTTCTTTGTCGAGCCTTCGTCAGATGGAATGGGACTGTGATGCTTCTCTGTTAGAACCTTTTCAGATGGAGTTGGACTATGGGCCTTCTCAGACGGAACCTTGTCAGAAGGAGTGGGGCTGTGAGCCTTCTCCGAAGTCCCTTTGCCAGATGGAGTAGGACTAGGAGCCTTTACTGATGTGGGTTTATCAGATGGAGTAGGGCTATGAGCCTTCTCCGAAGGGACTTTGTCAGATGGAGTGGGGCTATGAGCCTTCTCCGAAGGGACTTTGTTAGATGGAGTGGGGCTATGAGCCTTCTCCGGAGCGGCTTTGTCAGATGGAGTGGGGCTATGAGCCTTCTCCGAAGGGACTTTGTCAGACGGAGTGGGGCTATTTGCCTTCTCTGAAAGGACTTTGTCAGATGGAGTAGGGCTATGAGCCTTCTCCGAAGGGGCTTTGTCAGACGGAGTTGGGCTATGAGCCTTCTCCGGAGCGGCTTTGTCAGATGGAGTGGGGCTATGAGCCTTCTCCGAAGGGACTTTGTCAGATGGAGTAGGACTAGGAGCCTTTACTGGTGTGGCATTGTCAGATGGAGTTGGGCTATGAGCCTTTTCCGAAGGTGCTTTCTCAGATGGCACAGGGCTTGCTGCCTTTTCAGAAGGTGTCTTCTCAGACGAAGCTTTGTCCGATTGAGTTGGGCTGAGTGCCTTTTCAGATGGTACTGGGCTAATAGCTTTCTCAGATGGTGCCTTCGCTGATGGGACCTTGTCTGATGGAGTAGGGCTGGGTGGCTTCTCAGATGGTGCCTTATCTGATAGAGCTTTATCAGAAGGAGTTGGGCTGGGCGCCTTCTCAGAAGGTACTGGGCTATGTGCCTTTTCCGAAGGAGCTTTCTCAGATGATACAGGGCTTGCTGCCTTCTCAGAAGGTGTCTTCTCAGATGGAGCTTTGTCTGATGGAGTTGGGCTGGGCGCCTTCTCAGATGGTACTGGACTCTGTGCCTTTTCCGAAGGTGCTTTCTCAGATGGTACTGGGCTAGCAGCCTTCTCAGAAGGTGTCTTCTCAGATGGAGCTTTGTCCAATGGAGACAAAGTTGGGCTGAGTGCCTTTTCAGATGGTACTGGGCTATGTGCCTTTTCCGAAGGAGCTTTCTCAGATGGCACAGGGCTTGCTGCTTTCTCAGAAGGTGTCTTCTCTGATGGAGCTTTATCTGATGGAGTTGAGCTGAGTGCCTTCTCAGAAAGTACTGGACTGTGCGCCTTTTCAGAAGGTGCTTTCTCAGACTTTACTGGGCTTGCTGTCTTCTCCGATGGAGCTTTATCTGACGGAGTAGGACTGGGTGCCTTTTCAGGTGGTACTGGGCTAATAGTCTTCTCTAATGGGGCCTTCTCCGATGGGATTGGACTAAGTACCTCCTCAGAGGGAACTGGACTATGTGCCTTTTCCGAAGGTGCTTTCTCAGATGGTACAGGGCTTGCAGCCTTATCTGATGGAGTCGGGCTGAGTGCCTTTTCAGATGGTACTGGACTAAGTGCCTTTTCCGAAGGAGCTTTCTCAGATGGTACAGGACTCGCAGCTTTCTCTGATGAAGCCTTGTCTGATGGAGTCGGGCTGGGTGCCCTTTCAGATGGTACTGGACTATGTGCCTTTTCAGATGGTGAAGGAGCTTTCTCAGATGGTGTCTCCTCTGATATGGCTTTGTCAGATGGAGTTGGGCTTGTTTTCTCCGATAGAGCCTTATCCGATGAGATGGGACTGGCTGCCTTCTCAGACGGTATTGGACTATGTGCTTTTTCCGAAGGAGTCTTCTCAGACGACACTGGGCTTGTAGCGTTCTCTGATGGAGCTTTGTCCGATGGAGTAGGACTGAGTGCCTTTTCAGATGGTACTGGACTATGTGCCTTTTCCGAAGAAGGCTTTTCAGATGGTACTGGGCTTACAGCCTTCTCGGAAGGTGCCTTTTCTGAAGGGGCTTTGTCCGATGTAGTGGGACTGGGTGCTTTTTCAGACGGTGTCTTCTCTGATGTGGCTTTGTCAGATAAAGTTGGGCTCGGTGCTTTCTCCGATAGAGCCTTATCTGATGAGGTGGGACTGGCTGCCTTCTCAGACGGCACTGGGCTTGCTGCCTTCTCTGATGAAGTCTTGTCCGATGGAGTGGGACTAGGTGCCTTCTGAAATGGTATTGGACTATATGCCTTTTCGGAAGGAGCCTTTTCAGATGGCACTGGGCTTGCTGCCTTATCCGATGAAGTCTTGTCCGAAGGAGTAGGACTGGGTGCCTTTTCAGATGGTACTGGACTATGTGATGGAGCTTTTTCTGATGGAGCCTTTTCTGATGGAGTAGGGCTGAGTGCCTTCTCAGACGGCACTGGACTATGTGCCTTTTCCGAAAGTGCTTTCTCAGATGGGGCTTTGTCAGATGGAGTTGGGCTGGGTGCCTTCTCAGATGGTACTAGACTAATAGCTTTCTCTGAAGGTGTCTTCTCTGATGGAGCTTTGTGCAATGGTGTTGGGCTAGATGCCTTGTCAGATGGTACTGGACTATGTGCCTTTTCCAAAGAAGCCTTCTCTGATGGAGCCTTGTCCGATGATATTGGGCTATCTTTCTCAGGCGGAACAGGGCTGATCTCCTTTTCTGCAGACTCATCATGATCTTCGTCAGACATATCTGAGCTCACAAACTTTTCAGACTGAGCAAGACTGAGCTTTTCTTCAGATAAAGTAACAGAGGTTCGTTTGTCTAATGTCGAAGTGGTAGAACTGAGCTCGGTTAGCTTCGAAATATGAACTTCTTCGCATACAGGACTAGGCGCATCTTCAGATGGAACCTTATCGAATGGCATTGGACTACAAATCTTTGCTTTGTCTGTAGATATAGGAGTAATTGGCTTCTCGAATGGCGTCTCATCAGAAATTTGACTTACGAGCTTAGTATATTCATCTCCGGTTCCTGTACAAATAACATCAACTAAAGGTAAACTTGTTGGTTTTTCAGCCGGAATCGGACTTGGCGATTTACTGACAAGACTGTCAAGTGGCGCAGGACTTATGGACTTATCATAAGGCACTGGGCTTGAAGCCTTCTCAGAGGGAACCTTCTCACTTGGTACTGGGCTTGAAGCATTCTCAGAGGGAGCCTTCTCACTTGGTACTGGGCTTGCTGCCTTCTCAGAGGGAGCCTTCTCACTTGGTACCGGGCTTGAAGCCTTCTCAGAGGGGGCCTTTTCACTTGGTACTGGGCTTGCTGCCTTTTCAGAGGGTGCCTTCTCACTTGGTACTGGGCTAGAAGACTTCTCAGAAGGGGCCTTCTCACTTGGTACAGGGCTTGAAGCCTTCTCAGAGGGGGCCTTCTCACTTGGTGCTGGGCTCGAAGCCTTCTCAGAGGGAGCCTTATCACTTGTCACTGGGCTTGAAGCCTTCTCAGAGGGTGCCTTCTCACTTGGTACAGGGCTTGAAGCCTTCTCAGAGGGAGCCTTCTCACTTGGCACTGGGCTTGAAGCCTTCTCAGAGGGGGCCTTCTCACTTGGTACAGGGCTTGAAGCCTTCTCAGAGGGAGCCTTCTCAATTGTCACTGGGCTTGAAGCCTTCTCAGAGGGAGCCTTCTCACTTGGCACTGGGCTTGAAGTCTTCTCAGAGGGGGCCTTCTCACTTGGCACTGGGCTTGAAGCCTTCTCAGAGGGAGCCTTCTCACTAGGTACTGGGCTTGAAGCCTTCTCAGAGGGAGCCTTATCACTTGTTACTGGGCTTGAAGCCTTCTCAGAGGGTGCCTTCTCACTTGGTACAGGGCTTGAAGCCTTCTCAGAGGGAGCCTTCTCACTTGGTACTGGGCTTGAAGCCTTCTCAGAGGGAGCCTTCTCACTTGGCACTGGGCTTGAAGCCTTCTCAGAGGGGGCCTTCTCACTTGGTACAGGGCTTGAAGCCTTCTCAGAGGGAGCCTTCTCACTTGGTACAGGGCTTGAAGCCTTCTCAGAGGGTGCCTTCTCACTTGGTACAGGGCTTGAAGCCTTCTCAGAGGGAGCCTTCTCACTTGGTACTGGGCTTGAAGCCTTCTCAGAGGGAGCTTTGTCACTTGGCATTGGGCTTGAAGCCTTCTCAGAGGGAGCCTTCTCACTTGGTACTGGGCTTGAAGCCTTCTCAGAGGGAGCCTTATCACTTGGTACTGGGCTTGAAGCCTTCTCAGAGGGAGCCTTCTCACTTGGTACTGGGCTTGAAGCCTTCTCAGAGGGAGCCTTCTCACTTGGTACTGGGCTTGAAGCCTTCTCAGAGGGGACTTTATCACTTGTCACTGGGCTTGCCGCCTTTTCAGAATGAGCCTTCTCACTTGGTACTGGGCTTGAAGCCTTCTCAGAGGGAGCCTTCTCACTTGGTACTGGGCTTGAAGCCTTCTCAGAGGGAGCCTTCTCACTTGGTACTGGGCTTGACGCCTTTTCAGAGGGAGCCTTCTCACTTGGTACTGGGCTTAGTGCCTTTTCAGAGGGGGCCTTCTCACTTGGCACTGGGCTTCCTGCCTTTTCAGAGGGGGCCTTCTCACTTGGCACTGGGCTTCCTGCCTTTTCAGAGGGAGCCTTCTCACTTGGTACTGGGATTGCTGCCTTTTCAGAGGGAGCCTTCTCACTTGGTACTGGGATTGCTGCCTTTTCAGAGGGGGCCTTCTCACTTGGTACTGGGCTTGGTGCCTTTTCAGAGGGGGCCTTCTCACTTGGCACTGGGCTTCCTGCCTTTTCAGAGGGGGCCTTCTCACTTGGCACTGGACTTGAAGCCTTCTCAGAGGGGGCTTTCTCACTTGGTACTGGGCTTGAAACTTTCTCAGACAGTGCCTTTTCTGATGGAATTTTGTCAGATGTGGTAGGACTGCGTAGCTTATCGGATGGCACTGAGCTTGGTGTCTTGTCTGATGGTACTGGGCTTTCTGCCTTGTCAGATAGGGCCTTCTCGGAAGGCACTGGGCTAGGTGCCTTTTCAGAGGGAACCTTATCGGATGGTACTGGACTAGGTGCCTTGTCAGATGGTGTTGGGCTTGGCGCCTTTTCTGAAGGCACCTTATCAGATGGCACTGGGCTGGGTGCCTTTTCAGAGAGTGGCTTTTCGGATGGAACTGGGCTTGGAACTTTCTCAGATGGCGCTGGACTCACTGTCTTATCAGAGGGGGCCTTCTCAGATGGTACTGGGCTTATTGCCTTGTCAGATGGGACCATGTCAGAGGGCAGTGGAATCGCTGCCTTCTCAGAGGCCTTGTCGGATGGTACTGGGCTAGATGCCTTCTCAGATGGTACTGGGCTTCCTGCCTCTTCAGATGGGGCCTTCTCGGAAGGCACTGGACTAGGTGCCTTTTCAGAGGGGGCTTTTTCCGAAGGTGCCTTGTCAGATGGTGTCGGGCTCGTTGCCTTTTCTGAACCAATTTTTTCAGATAGAGTCGGACTAGGGGCTTTTTCTGAAGGCACCTTATCAGATTGCACTGGACTCGCTGCCTTCTCAGAGGTAGCTTTCTCGGATGGTACTGGGAAGGCACCTGTCTTCTCAGATGGTGTTGGGCTTCCTGCCTTTTCTGAAGGCACCTTATCAGATGGCACTGGACTCACTGCCTTCTCAGATGGTATTGGGCTTCCTGCCTTTTCTGAAGGCACCTTATCAGATGGCACTGGACTCGCTGCCTTCTCAGATGGCATAGGGCTTCCTGCCTTTTCTGAAGGCACCTTATCAGATGGCACTGGACTTGCTGCCTTCTCAGAGGGAGTCTTTTCGGATGGTACTGGGCTAGAGGCCTTCTCAGATGGCACTGGGCTTCCTGCCTTGTCAGAGGGGGCTTTTTCCGAAAGTGCCTTGTCAGATGGGGTAGGACTGATAACTTTCTCCTCAGTGTCTGTTTTAACAATTTCACTAATTCCATCGACCAACGATTCTTTCAAGGCGTGGCCTATACCTTTGACACCGGATATCAAAGAACCTAATATTCCGTCGTGATCTTTTGTTACGATTTTCTCATCTACGTGGTGACTGTCCAGTTCGGTTGAGGTTATATCATTAATTTTCTTTGATGTAACAATATCTTCTTCAACAGAAATTTTGTGAGATATTTCAATCTGATCAGTTTCACTTTTCAATCCATCACTTAGTACTTCAGGACTTGGGGGTTGGACATCAACTGTAACGAGTTTAGATGGGCTAAGGCCTTTACCAGTTAATATTTGGTCTGTAACGGTGTCTTTCGTGACCTTTTCAGATAACACAGGTGATATTTCTTCTACCTTTTTAGGAATCGTGGACACTTTGGTTTTTACAGTAGGACTGGAAACCCCAGTTGTCTTTGTTTCTGGCGATACAGGAGGCGTAGAAGGTTCGACTTTGTCCGTTTTATCTATTTGAATCTTATCAGATGGTATATCTTTCAAAACATCTTCTATAGTTTTTTCTTTTGTAATAGAGGTAAGGTCTGCCACGTCAGTTTTCTGTACTTTCTCATCGAAATGAGATATCACGCTTGTCAACATGATATTATCTTTGCCCGGTTCAATGATGTCTTCTTCTATTAGATCAGGAGAACCAGGTTCATCATAATTATCTGTTTCCAAATCAGATGGTACTGGGCTTACGGCCTTCTCAGATGGGGCTTTTTCAGACGGTACAGGGCTTGACGCCTTCTCAGATGGTACTGGGCTTGGGGCTTTAGCAGATGGGGCCTTTTCAGACGGTACTGGGCTTACAGCCTTCTCAGATGGTGTCTTGTCTGATGGCACAGGGCTTACAGCCTTCTCAGAGAGGGCCTTATCAGACGGTACAGGGCTTGGGGCCTTCTCAGATGGGGCCTTTTCTGATGGCACTGGGCTTACGGCCTTCTCAGATGGGGCCTTTTCAGACGGTACAGGGCTTGACGCCTTCTCAGATGGTACTGGGCTTGGGGCCTTCTCAGATGGAGCCTTTTCAGACGGTACAGGGCTTGAGGCCTTTTCAGATGGAGCCTTGTCAGATGGAGCCTTGTCAGATGGTACAAGGCTTGGGGCCTTCTCCGATGGTACAGGGCTTGGGGCCTTATCGGATGGCACTGGACTTGGGGCCTTCTCTGATGGAGCCTTGTCAGATGGTACAGGGCTTGGGGCCTTCTCTAATGGTGCCTTATCAGATTGTACAGGGCTTGCTACCTTGTCAGATGGCAGGGGACTTACGGCTTTCTCTGACGGAGCCTTTTCCGACGGTACAGGGCTTGGGACTTTCTCTGATTGAGTCTTGTCAGACGGTATTGGGCTTACGGCTTTCTCAGATGGGGCCTTTTCTGACGGTACAGGGCTTGGGGCCTTCTCAGATGGTACTGGGCTTACGGCTTTCTCAGATGGGGCCTTTTCTGATGGCACTGGGCTTACTGCCTTCTCAGATGGGGCCTTTTCTGACGGTACAGGGCTTGGGGCCTTCTCAGATGGTACTGGGCTTACGGCTTTCTCAGATGGGGCCTTTTCTGATGGCACTGGGCTTACTGCCTTCTCAGATGGAGCCTTTTCTGACGGTACAGGGCTTGGGGCCTTCTCAGATGGTACTGGGCTTACGGCTTTCTCTGATGGAGCCTTTTCCGACGGTACAGGGCTTGGCACTTTCTCTGATTGAGCCTTGTCAGACGGTATTGGGCTTACGGCTTTCTCAGATGGGGCCTTTTCTGACGGCACTGGGCTTACTGCCTTCTCAGATGGGGCCTTTTCTGACGGTACAGGGCTTGGGGCCTTCTCAGATGGTACTGGGCTTACGGCTTTCTCAGATGGGGCCTTTTCAGACGGTACAGGGCTTGAGGCCTTCTCAGATGGAGCCTTGTCAGATGGAGCCTTGTCAGATGATACAGGGCTTAGGGCCTTCTCCGATGGTACAGGGCTTGGGGCCTTATCGGATGGCACTGGACTTGGGGCCTTCTCTGATGGAGCCTTGTCAGATGGTACAGGGCTTGGGGCCTTCTCTGATGGTGCCTTATCAGATTGTACAGGGCTTGCTACCTTGTCAGATGGCAGGGGACTTTCGGCTTTCTCTGATGGAGCCTTTTCCGACGGTACAGGGCTTGGGGCTTTCTCTGATTGAGCCTTGTCAGACGGTATTGGGCTTACGGATTTCTCAGATGGGGCCTTTTCTGACAGTACAGGGCTTGGGGCCTTCTCAGATGGTGCTGGACTTACGGCCTTCTCAGATGGGGCCTTTTCTGATGGCACTGGGCTTACGGCCTTCTCAGATGGGGCTTTTTCCGACGGTACAGGGCTTGGGGCCTTCTCAGATGGTACTGGGCTTACGGCCTTCTCAGATGGGGCCTTTTCCGATGGCACTGGGCTAACGGCCTTTTCAGATGGTGCCTTCTCAGATGGTACTGGGCTTACGGCCTTCTCAGATGGGGCCTTTTCAGACGGTACAGGGCTTGAGGCCTTCTCAGATGGAGCCTTGTCAGATGGGACAGGGCTTGGGACCTTCTCTGATGGTATAGGGCTTGGGGCCTTATCGGATGGCACTGGACTTGGGGCCTTCTCTGATGGAGCCTTGTCAGATGGTACAGGGCTTGGGGCCTTATCGGATGGCACTAGACTTGGGGCCTTCTCAGGTGGGGCCTTTTCCGATGGTACTGGGCTTACGGCCTTCTCAGATGGGGCCTTTTCAGACGGTACAGGGCTTGACGCCTTCTCAGATGGTACTGGGCTTAAGGCCTTCTCAGATGGGGCCTTTTCAGACGGTACAGGGCTTGAGGCCTTCTCAGATGGCACTGGGCTTGGGGCCTTATCGGATGGAGCCTCGTCAGATGGGACAGGGCTTGAGGTCTTCTCAGATGGCACTGGGCTTGGGGCCTTCTCTGATGGACCCTTTTCAGATGGTACAGGGCTTGGTACCTTGTCAGATGGCACTGGGCTAACGGCCTTCTCAGATGGGGCCTTTTCAGACGGTACAGGGCTTGAGTCTTTCTCAGATGGAGCCTTGTCAGATGGAACTGGGCTTGAAGCCTTCTCAGACTCAATCTTGTCAGACGTTGTTGGCTTGACAGTTTTCTCTTCAGTTTCGGTTGTGATAATTTCACTAAATCCATCAATCAACGACTCTTTTAATATGTGGCCAACACTTTTGACGCCGGCCACCAAAATATCGACTACCCCGTCATGATCTTCTGCAACAATTATGTCATCTCCATGATGACCGTCCAGTTTGGTAGAACGTACATCATGAATTTTCGTTGAAATGACCTGTTCTTCACCAAGAAGAGTTTTGTCAGATATTTCATTATCATGAAGCTCTATTCCGGCCGGTGTTCCTTCCAATGATGCTTTTTCTGACAACGTTGGGCTCAATGCTTTGTCAGAAGGTACTGGGCTAGGTGCCTTTTCAGATGGTACTAAGCTTGGTGCCCTTTCAGATGGAGCTTTTTCTGACAACGTTGGACTCGGTGCTTTGTCAGATGGGACCTTATCAGATGGAACTGGGCTAATTGCGGTTTCCGATGGGGCCTTTTCAGAGGGCACTAGACTTGATGCTCTATCAGAGGGTGCCTTTTCAGAAAGTGTTGGACTTGGTGCTTTGTCAGATGGTACTGGGCTAGGGGCCTTCTCCGAAGGGGCCTTTTCAGATGGCTCTGGGCTGATCGCATGGTCCGATGGGACCTTTTCAGAGGGCACTAGACTTGGTGCTCTTTCAGAAAGAGCTGTTTCCGATAATGTGGGGCTCGGTGCTCTGTCAGATGGAACTGGGCTTACAGCATGTTCTGTTGGTTCCTTGTTCAGTGGCACTGGGCTTGGAGCTTTCTCAGATGGTGCCTTCTCAGACGGTACTGGACTCGGGGCCTTTTCGGATGGGGCCTTGTCTGACGGTACTGGGCTTGGGGCCGTTTCTGAAGGTGCTTTTTCTGATGGTACTGGACTTACAGCCTTCTCAGATGAAGCCTTTTCAGACGGTACAGGGCTTACGGCCTTCTCCGACGGTACCGGGCTTGATGCCTTCTCTGATGGGGCCTTGTCTGATGGAACAGGGCTTACAGCCTTCTCAGATGGGGCCTTCTCTGATGGCACTGGGCTTATGGCCATGTCTGATGGAGCCTTTCCTGACGGTACAGGGCTTGGAGCCTTCTCAGATGGGGCCTTTTCCGATGGTGCAGGACTTGATGCCGTCTCTGATGGTGCCTTCTCAGATGGTACTGGGCTCACGGCCTTCTCAGATGGGTCCTTATCAGACGGTACAGGGCTTGACGCCTTCTCAGATGGTACTGGGCTTGGGGCCTTTTCAGACGGTACAGGGCTTGAGGCCTTCTCAGATGGTGCCTTGTCTGATGGGACTGGGCTTACGGCCTTCTCAGATGGGGCCTTTTCAGACGGTACAGGGCTTGACGCCTTCTCAGATGGGGCCTTCTCAGATGGGGCCTTGTCTGATGGGACTGGTCTTACGGCCTTCTCAGATGGGGCCTTCTCAGATGGTACTGGGCTTGAAGACTTCTCAGAAGGGGGCTTCTCACTTGTTACTGGGCTTAAGGCCTTCTCAGAGAGGGCCTTCTCCGACGGTACAGGGCTTGATGCCTTCTCTGATGGAGCCTTGTCAGATGGTACAGGGCTTGGGACCTTATCGGATGGCACTGGACTTGGGGCCTTCTCTGATGGAGCCTTGTCAGATGGTACAGGGCTTGGGGACTTATCGGATGGGACTGGACTTTGGGCCTTCTCTGATGGAGCCTTGTCAGATGGTACAGGGCTTGGGGCCTTATCGGATGGCACTGGACTTGGGGCCTTTTCTGATGGAGCCTTGTCAGATGGTACAGGGCTTGGGGCCTTATCGGATGGTACTGGACTTGGGGCCTTCTCTGATGGAGCCTTGTCAGATGGTACAGGGCTTGGGGCCTTATCGGATGGTACTGGACTTGGGGCCTTCTCTGATGGAGCCTTGTCAGATGGTACAGGGCTTGGGGCCTTATCGGAAGGCACTGGACTTAGGGCCTTCTCTGATGGAGCCTTGTCAGATGGTACAGGGCTTGGGGCCTTATCGGATGGCACTGGACTTAGGGCTTTCTCTGATAGAGCCTTGTCAGATGGTGCAGTGCTTACGGCCTTCTCAGATGGGGCCTTTTCCGACGGCACAGGGCTTGAGGTCTTCTCAGATGGCACTGGGCTTGGTGGGGCCTTCTCTGAAGGACCCTTTTCAGATGGTACAGGGCTTGGTACCTTGCCAGATGGCACAGGACTTACGGCCTTCTTTTCAGACGGTACAGAGCTTGAGTCTTTCTCAAATGGAGCCTTGTCAGATGGAACTGGGCTTGAAGACTTCTCAGACTCAATCTTGTCAGACGCCGTTGGCTTGACAGTTTTCTCTTCAGTTTCGGTTGTGATAATTTCACTAATTCCATCAATCAACGACTTTTTTAAAACATGACCAACACTTTTGACGCCGGCCACCAAAACATCGACTACCCCGTCATGATCTTTTGCAACAATTATGTCATCTCCATGATGACTGTCCAGTTTGGTAGAACCAACATCATGAATTTTCTTTGAAATGACATGTTCCTCACCAAGAAGAGTTTTGTCAGATATTTCATTATCATGAAGCTCTATTCCTGTCGGTGTCCCTTCCAATGGTGCCTTTTGTGACAACGTTGGGCTCGGTACCTTGTCAGATGGTACGGGGCTAGATGCCTTTTCAGATGGCACTAAGCTTGGTGCCCTTTCAGATGGTGCTTTTTCTGACAACGTTGGGCTCGGTGCTTTG
The DNA here is from genome assembly GCA_025490895.1 of Thaumatotibia leucotreta. Classification (NCBI taxonomy): domain Eukaryota; kingdom Metazoa; phylum Arthropoda; class Insecta; order Lepidoptera; family Tortricidae; genus Thaumatotibia; species Thaumatotibia leucotreta. The sequence continues at coordinate 31,357 of JALPQI010006188.1, forward strand.
TCAGATGGTACGGGGCTAGATACCTTTTCAGATGGCACTAGGCTTGGTGCCCTTTCAGATGGTGCTTTTTCTGACAACGTTGGACTCTGTGGTTTGTCAGACTTATCAGATGGAACTGGGCTAATTGCGGTTTCCGATGGGGCCTTTTCAGAGGGCACTGGACTTGGTGCTCTATCAGAGGGTGCCTTTTCAGAAAGTGTTGGACTTGGCGCTTTGTCAGATGGTACTGGGCTAGGGGCCTTCTCCGAAGGAGCCTTTTCAGATGGCACTGGGCTTATCGCATGGTCCGATGGGACCTTTTCAGAGGGCACTAGACTTGGTGCTCTTTCAGAGGGAGCCTTTTCTGAGAGTGTTGGACTTGAGGCCTTCTCAGATGGGGCCTTGTCTGACGGTACTGGGCTTGGGGCCGTTTCTGAAGGACTTTGGGCCTTGTCAGAATGGGCAATGTCGGATGGTGTCGGACTGAGGCTCTTTTCTGAAGACGCCTTATCAAATGATTGTAGGCTTTCCGTTTTCAAAATTTCACTAATTCCATCAACCAGAGATTCTTTTAAGACATGGCTGATATCTTTGACACCGGATACCAAGACATCGACTATTCCGTCGTGGTCTTTTGTAACAATTTTTTCCTGTACATGTTCAGTTTCATGTTTGGTAGAACTAATATCGTGAATTTTATTTGAAATGACAAATTCTTCGTCTACAAGAGTTTTGTGAGACGTCTCAATGTCATGAAGGTTTTCTTCTAATGATTTTTCAGCAGGAACTGGGCTGTGTGCCTTTTCGGAAAGGGCTTTTTGTGATGGTTCCGGGCTTGCTTTGTCAGAAGGTGCTTTTCCTGATAATGTAGGGCTTGGAGCTTTATCAGATGGCACTGGGCTAGATGCTTTCTCCGATGGAGCTTTGTCAGATGGAACTGGGCTAATTGTATGCTCGGATGGTGCCTTCTCAGAGGGAACTAGACTTGGCGCTCTTTCAGAAGGCGCTTTTTCTGATAGCGTTGGGTTTGTTGCCTTTTCTGATGGTACAGGACTAGCTGCTTTGTCAGAAGGCGCCGGGCTTACTGCTGATTCTGATGGAGCCTTCTCAGAGGGAACAAGACTTGGCGCTCTATCAGAAGGCGCTTTTTCTGATAATGTTGGGCTTGGTGCCTTCTCTGACGGTACAGGGCTAGGCACTTTGTCAGAAGGCACTGGACTTACTGATGGCGCTTTCTCAGAGGGAACTAGACTTGGTGCTCTATCAGATGGCGCTTTTTCTGATAGTGTTGGGCTAGGCGCTTTTTCAGATGGCACTGGGCTAGATGCTTTCTCCGATGGAGCTTTGTCAGATGGAACTGGGCTGATTGCGTGCTCTGGTGGGGCCTTCTCAGAGGGAACTAGACTTGGTGCTCTTTCAGATGGCGCCTTTTCTGATAATGTAGGGCTTGGAGCTTTCTCTGACGGTACAGGGCTTGATGCTTTGTCAGAAGGCACTGGACTTATTGCCAATTCTGATGAAGCCCTCTCAGAGGGAACTAGACTTGGTGCTCTTTCGGAAGGTGCCTTTTCTGATAATGTTGGGCTTGGTGCCTTTTCTGATGGTACAGGACTAGCTGCCTTGTCAGAAGGCACTGGACTTACTGCCAATTCTGACGGAGCCTTCTCAGAGGGAACTAGACTTGGTGCTCTTTCAGAAGGTGCTTTCTCTGATAATGTAGGGCTTGGTGCCTTCTCTGATGGTATAGGGCTAGCTGCTTTATCAGAAGGCACTGGACTTACTGCCAATTCTGACGGAGCCTTCTCAGAGGGAACTAGGCTTGGCGTTCTTTCAGATAGCGCCTTTTCTGATAATGTTGGGCTTGGTGCCTTCTCTGACGGTACAGGGCTAGGCACTTTGTCAAATGGCACTGGGCTAATTGCATGCTCGGATGGTACCTTCTCAGAGGGAACTAGACTTGGCGCTCTTTCAGATGGCGCCTTTTCTGATAGCGTTGGGCTTGGTGCCTTTTCTGATGGTACAGGACTAGCTGCTTTGTCAGAAGGCACTGGACTTATTGCCAATTCTGATGGTGCCTTCTCAGAGGGAACTAGACTTGGTGCTCTTTCAGAAGATGCCTTTTCTGATAATGTTGGGCTTGGTGCCTTTTCTGAAGGTACAGAACTAGGTGCTTTGTCAGAAGGCGCCGGGCTTACTACTGATTCTGATGGAACCTTCTCAGAGGGAACTAGACTTGGTGCTCTTTCAGAAGGTGCCTGTTCTGATAATGTAGGGCTCGGAGCTTTATCAGATGGCACTGGGCTAGATGCTTTCTCCGATGGGGCTTTGTCAGATGGCACTGGGCTAATTGCATGCTCGGTTGGTGCCTTCTCAGAGGGAACTAGACTTGGCGCTCTTTCAGAAGGCGCTTTTTCTGACAGCGTTGGGCTTGGAGCCTTCTCTGAAGGTACAGGACTAGACGCTTTGTCAGAAGGCACTGGACTTATTGCCAATTCTGATGGAGCCTTCTCAGAGGGAACAAGACTTGGCGCTCTATCAGAAGGTGCTTTTTCTGATAATGTTGGGCTTGGTGCCTTCTCTGAAGGCACAGGGCTAGGTGCTTTGTCAGAAGGTGCCGGGCTTACTGCTGATTCTGATGGAGCCTTCTCAGAGGGAACTAGGCTTGGCGCTCTTTCTGAAGGTGCCTTTTCTGATAATGTAGGGCTCGGAGCTTTATCAAATGCCACTGGGATAGATGCTTTCTCCAATGGGGCTTTGTCAGATGGAACTGGACTGATTGCGTGCTCTGATGGGGCTTTCTCAGAAGGAACTAGACTTGGTGCTCTTTCCGATGACGCCTTTTCTGAAAGCGTTGGGCTTGGTGCCTTCTCTGACGGTACAGGGCTTGAAGCTTTGTCAGAAGGCACTGGACTTATTGCCAATTCTGATGGAGCCCTCTCAGAGGGAACTAGACTTGGTGCTCTTTCGGAAGGTGCCTTTTCTGATAATGTTGGGCTCGGAGCTTTATCAGATGGCACTGGGCTAGGTGCTTTCTCCGATGGGGCTTTGTCAGATGGCACTGGGCTAATTGCATGCTCGGATGGTGCCTTCTCAGAGGGAACTAGACTTGGCGCTCTTTCAGAAGGCGCTTTTTCCGATAGCGTTGGGCTTGGTGCCTTTTCTGATGGTACAGGACTAGCTGCTTTGTCAGAAGGCACTGGACTTACTGCCAATTCTGATGGTGCCTTCTCAGAGGGAACTAGACTTGGCGCTCTTTCAGATGGCGCTTTTTCTGATAGTGTTGGGCTAGGGGCTTTTTCAGATGGCACTGGGCTAGATGCTTTCTCCGATGGAGCTTTGTCAGATGGAACTGGGCTGATTGCGTGCTCTGGTGGGGCCTTCTCAGAGGGAACTAGACTTGGTGCTCTTTCAGATGGCGCCTTTTCTGATAATGTAGGGCTTGGAGCTTTCTCTGACGGTACAGGGCTTGATGCTTTGTCAGAAGGCACTGGACTTATTGCCAATTCTGATGGTGCTTTCTCAGAGGGAACTAGACTTTGCGCTCTTTCAGAAGGCGCTTTTTCTGATAAAGTTGGGCTTGTTGCCTTCTCTGAAAGTACAGGACTAGGTGCTTTGTCAGAAGGTACTGGACTTACTGCCAATTCTGATGGAGCCTTCTCAGAGGGAACTAGGCTTGGCGCTCTTTCAGATGGCGCCATTTCTGATAATGTTGGGCTTGGTGCCTTTTCTGAAGGTACGGGACTAGGTGCTTTGTCGGAAGGCGCCGGGCTTACTGCTGATTCTGATGGAGCCTTCTCAGAGGGAACTAAGCTTGGCGCTCTTTCAGAAGGTGCCTTTTCTGATAATGTAGGGCTCGGCGCTTTATCAGATGGCACTGGGCTAGACGATTTCTCCGATGGCGCTTTGTCAAATGGAGCAGGACTGATTGCGTGCTCCGATGGGGCCTTCTCAGAGGGAACTAAACTTGGCGCTCTTTCAGATGGCGCTTTTTCTGATAGTGTTGGGCTAGGCGCTTTTTCAGATGGCACTGGGCTAGATGATTTCTCCGATGGCGCTTTATCAGATGGAGCAGGACTTATTGCCAATTCTGATGGAGCCTTCTCAGAGGGAACAAGACTTGGCGCTCTATCAGAAGGCGGTTTTTCGGATAATGTTGGGCTTGGTGCCTTCTCTGAAGGTACAGGGCTAGGTGCTTTGTCAGAAGGCGCCGGGCTTACTGCTGATTCTGATGGAGCCTTCTCAGAGGGAACTAAGCTTGGCGCTCTTTCTGAAGGTGCCTTTTCTGATAATGTAGGACTCGGAGCGTTTTCAGATGGCACTGGGCTAGAGGCTTTCTCCGATGGAGCTTTGTCAGATGGCACTGGGCTAATTGCATGCTCGGATGGTGCCTTCTCAGAGGGAACAAGACTTGGTGCCCTTTCGTAAGGTGCCTTTTCTGATAATGTTGGGCTTGGTGCCTTTTCTGAAGGTACAGGACTAAGTGCTTTGTCAGAAGGCGCCAGGCTTACTGCTGATTCTGATGGAGCCTTCTCAGAGGTAACTAAGCTTGGCGCTCTTTCAGATGGCGCTTTTTCTGATAATGTTGGGCTTGGTGCCTTTTCTGAAGGTACAGGACTAGGTGCTTTGTCAGAAGGTGCCACGCTTACTGCTGATTCTGATGGAGCCTTCTCAGAGGGAACTAAGCTTGGCGCTCTTTCAGATGGCGCTTTTTCTGATAATGTTGGGCTTGGTGCCTTTTCTGAAGGTACAGGACTAGGTGCTTTGTCAGAAGGCGCCGGGCTTACTGCTGATTCTGATGGAGCCTTCTCAGAGGGAACTAAGCTTGGCGCTCTTTCAGAAGGTGCCTTTTCTGATAATGTAGGGCTCGGAGCTTTATCAGATGGCACTGGGCTAATTGCATGCTCGGATGGTGCCTTCTCAGAAGGAACAAGACTTGGTGCTCTTTCGGAAGGTGCCTTTTCTGATAATGTTGGGCTTGGTGCCTTTTCTGAAGGTACAGGACTAGGTGCTTTGTCAGAAGGCGCCGGGCTTACTGCTGATTCTGATGGAGCCTTCTCAGTGGGAACTAAGCTTGGCGTTCTTTCAGATGGCGCTTTTTCTGATAATGTTGGGCTTGGTGCCTTTTCTGAAGGTACAGGACTAGGTGCTTTGTCAGAAGGCGCCGGGCTTACTGCTGATTCTGATGGAGCCTTCTCAGAGGGAACTAAGCTTGGCGCTCTTTCAGAAGGTGCCTTTTCTGATAATGTAGGGCTCGGAGCTTTATCAGATGGCACAGGGCTAGATGTTTTCTCCGATGGGGCTTTGTCAGATGGAACTGGGCTGATTACGTGCTCTGATGAGGCTTTTTCAGAGGGAACTAGACTGGGTGCTCTTTCAGAAGGCGCTTTTTCTGATAATGTAGGGCTAGTAGCCTTTTCTGAGGGTACAGGGCTAGCTGCTTTGTCAGAAGGTGCTTTTTCTAATAATGTTGGACTTGGCACTTTGTCAGATGGAACCAAACTTGGGGTCCTTTTTGATTGCTCCAGTAAGTGTTTATCTGCAATAGTCATTTCTGTTTCCAAGCTGTCAATGATTTCAGTTTGTTGTTTCTGTGGACTGAGATCTTTTTCAGGTCTATCTGAAAGTGGCGTTGTTTCGGTATGCTCGTCGGAAGTTACATCTTCCTCTTTATCGTCTATTTTTTCTGCAGATAATTCAGTAACTTCTTTACTAACTTCAGTTATTGATTTGATGATATCTGTTTTAAGATCTTTACGTATTTTAGTGTCGATTTCTATTTCTGTTACACTGTCTCGTTTGGACTCAACTGTGCTTAATATTTTTTCACCATCGATTGACACCACTGGCTGAATTTCTTTTTCTATACTTACTTGCTTTTCATCAAGTTTGTCAGAAGTTTCAGCCTTAGTTAAGAGGTGCTTTTCTAAAAGTTTGTCAGTTTCGAATATTTGACTCGATATATCACTTACTACTTTTGTCGCAGTTTCTATGATACTCGTTTTCCTTTCATCGTGGATATCTTCACTTTCATCTTTTTCCTTGTCAAGAGTAAGTTTACTTTCTTTCAACGAAAGTGGACTATGTTCCTTGACAGGGCTGTCTTTTTCATCTTTATGTCCGTTTTGAATTTCGAGTTTACGACTTTCATGCACATCAGCCGTTGTCATGGTCGAATCTTCATGTGCGATCTTTGTTTTTTTGGTGACAGTCAAATCTTTATAAGTGCTACCTACTTTGTCAAAATGGTCTTCTTTCATCTTATCTCCAATCATACTCTGATCATCCTTCTCTGGACTGGGTTCTTTTGAGCGAACCTTGCTGAGAAGATCGTCAGATTTGAGGATGTTCTTATCGATGGTGACGGTTTCTTCAACAACGGGTTCATGAATATCTTTGGTATCCATACAGGTTGTTTTGTTATCAAATTGGTTTACTTTTTCTTCTTTTGCTTTAAGGCTTTTTTGAGTTTCATCAAATGTTTGTTGAATTTCGTAATGTTCTGTTGAAGATACGCCGTTTTTAAGACCCTCGTGTTCTGTACTAAACATGGTCGTTTGTTGTTGTATTTCACTTGTTTTACCTTTCTCCGTGGACATTATTTCGTCTTGTAGCTTCTTAGTCTCCTGGCTTCCACTGAAGTCTACTTCATCAGATGGATGAACAATTTCATCAGCTTTTGATATAATTTCTTTTACAGTCTTATTATAACTTTCTTCGAAATTGTCTTTTTCTAGGTATTCAGTACTTGTTCTCCTTTTGTCAAACAATATTTTTTGTGATATTGCTTCCTCTTTTTTCTTCAGGTCCGCCATTCTCTCTTCTAGCTTTTCTAGTGTTTTTGCTGTTTCCAAAGAAACGCTTAGTCGTTTCTCAGACTTTTCTTCCACCAATTGGTCAGTTTCATCTTTTTGTTCGTCTAATTCTTCCACTGTCTCTTTAACAGCTTTAGTTAAGTCATCTTTTGCCTTTACAACTCCTAGTTGGTCTTGCATGTCGTCTTTTATTTCACGCTTAGCTCGTTTTCCCTCGCTAAGCACAGTTTTATCTGAGACGTCGCTTATATCTTCCGACGCAACTGACCTTGCAGGGGAAATCTCTTTGGTTGTATCGGTTATCACCTCGTTTACCTCTTCTTGGCGTTCTTCTTTTACGGCAGTTTCACTAGAGATAAGCCGTTTAGTTGCTTCAATAGCACTTGTAATCGTATCAGTTTTGAATAAATGTTCTGGAGACTTTTGGAGCATGACAGGAGACTTTTCTGCCATGATTTCGTCTAAACTCTTATCAGATTTCAATACTTCAGCAACATCAGCAACAATTTTTTCTACATCCTTAGGACTTAATGGAGGCTTATCAATACCTTCTAATTTACGTGCTTCTTCAATTTCTTTTTCAACGTCTTCAGGAATTGAAGGTATTTTATCAGCGATAATCTCTTCAACTATAACTATTTCCTCTTTGATGGGAGAGTCTACGGTAGTTATATGAGTCTCTCTCAACTGTTCCGTATATTGTCCATAATTAAAGTCCGTATCATCGTATTCTTTGACGGGTTCTAGTTCTTTTACGACAGGAACTTTACTTGGTTCAGGGTACATCGGTGACTCTGGTGCTGAACCCGGAGTAACCACCACTAACTCAGCATGCGATGGACGTTCTACTGTTTTTAAAACAACATCATGTTGGCTTCCTTTGAAAGACGTAACACCTTCCACTTCCGGAAGGGGTAAGTCTTTTGGTACTTTAATTTCATGTACAAACCCAATATCAGGTTTTCTCTTAAGGGGATCTTCTTCAACTGGGGTTTTCTTTTCCTCATATGTCCTGTAATCTACTTCTTCATGTAAAGGCAAATCTGCAACTTCGTCCGGAGTTTTGACTATTTCCCTTAACGGCGCTGGTATGGCTTCTAATTTCGGACTCTTCGCTTTGACGTCTATAAGTGTTAGAGGTGGTATTACTTCCTTCGTTTCCTCTTTGATATGTTTTTCTTCTACTTGCTGATCTTCTTTAATTTCATCAAGAGTTATCCTTTCGTCTTCAGGTAAAGTGGGTGCGGTTGTTGCTCCAGATTCTATAGTAGTCGATATTTTTTCATCGGGTTGTGATTCCTGCATAACATTAAGTTCTAACGAATCCTTAGGTTTGACAGCACCATTTTTACTATCTGAAGTTTTCTTTTCACTGCTATGATCTTGTTTTTCTTCAACGCTGACAGAGTGCTCTTTTGATTCCGGTTTTGCGTCTGTTTTTGTCTCAATAGTTGGTTTATCTTCAATCTTTTCTACCGTAACTTCATCTTTTTTCTTTTCTGATTCTTCTTTATCTTTAACGTGTTTTTGTAATTCATCTTCACGTTCTTGACTTGCCTCGTGATCTGCTATAGAATCTTCTGTAAACTGCTCCACTTCTTCTTTTTCAATAATCAAGTACTCTTCTTCAAATTCTCCATCAGTCGCAGTTTCAGTTTTTACTTCACCTATTAAGCATGTTAGCTTCTCAATATCAGAACGCCCTACAAACTCTATTTTTTCTTCAGCCTCACTGTCCCTGTTAAATACTGCTTCAATTTCTCTCACGATTTCTTGTTCTTCCCTATCATCTAATTCTTGGAGTTTGATATCGTCCAGTGACTTAGATGTATCCTCGTCTGATTTTTTGGCTTCTTTAAGAATGTCCTCATAGTTAACTCTTTGTAGGCCTTTTAGTTTTGAGTCAACTTTAACGGATTTAATGGATTTTGTCGGGCTTTTCATAGCTTTTATTCCTTTTACAGGTGATGCTAGAGGTCGCGGTCTTCGTGAAATAGGTTCACGTTTTACTTTAGGTTTGTCTGCAGTTTTCTGAGTAATATCGCGCTTAGGAGAAGGTTGTTTATATTTTGATTCCATGACCCTACGGTTAGCAGCTTCTTTAGTGCTTTTAGCGGGAGTGCTTCCGGGACTCAGCTTCCTTGTCTTAGCTTTGACTCTGTCTTTTACAGCAGGTTGAATGCTGGATATGGTCGATTTTACCTCTGTTGTCTTTTTCGGAGTGGCCGGCGGCGATTTCTTGTCATCGCCTGGCTTTTTATCTAGTAAGGTAGTGCTTGTTTTCTTTTCAGTTTTTTGTACTGCAGTCCGGTGACTGATTTTAGTTCTAGTTGTCGCGCTAGTTGTCTCACTTTTTCGTACTTCTATCTTCTTTCGTTCCATCCTTTTTACTTCCTGTTTTGATTCAGCTTTAACTTCTTTCACTTCCTTTTCTTCAGTCTTATCGATTCGTTTTTTCTTTTCCGCTACTTTTTCCTTTTTCTTTACTTCTTTCTTTTTACTATCTATCACAGTGCTCTCGTACTGAGCAATTTTATCATCTAATTTGGTCTCTACTCTGCCAGTGATGGCTTCTTGGAGCATATTTTCAATCTTCTTCTCTTCACCATCAGTCAATTCGCTGAGTAACTTATTGTCTATAACATTCTTTTCATCTTTAACTTTTGGTGGTGGTTCAGGCTCGACGATTTTATCTTCTTTCGTTTTCTCTTTGCTTACCGTCGTCCTCTTTACTCTCGTCGTAGTCGTGGGTTGCGCAACTGGTGGGGCGATTTGTCGGCCCGTGCACGTTGGGTGTTGTAGGAATTCTAGATGTTTGAGTTTTTCGAGTCCTTCGAAGATTTTATGCTGTGGCGTTGATCCTGGGAACATGATTCTGGAGATTGTATCATCTGGGTTGGCAGGGCGCCACACGAGAAGGGCGCATATGGAGACGAGGTTGGGGATGGGGAAGTTGAAGGCACTGGAGACGCTGGCTCCTTCGAAGAGCTTCTGCTCGCTGTTGTGCCATTTCTTGAGGAAGTCTCGCACGTGCTTGGAGTCCTTGGACGGATTCAGGACGTACATGTCGAGGGTACCTGAAATGTAAGGAAATCATCAGTTTTTATTACTTAGGTCGTCGTGTAAATGTTAGGCCGGAGGTTAAATGGTTCGTTTCGATAAAAATGTATGGACTTAACCAGTTAACCTCATATAAGTTCATTGGCCTTTGATTGTTCAAATGGGGCTTGATAATAATTAAAATTTGTGATTGCGTAATAGGTGCATTAGGAGGTAAATGCTCATATTCGCATGATCTTTATTGGTAACCACATTCTATTTGTTTTATTTCTGTTACATATTTTACTATAAATCGCTACTTGGTTCCTATAAGTCCTACATCACAAGAAGTAATTGAGCTTACCGTGGGTTGGTCGTGATAAAATTTGATACTCTTGGGGTTTTAGAGGCACTCTAATCTTGGGGTCTAAAAATTAAGATGTCATTTACAATCGGTTCATATCATGTAAAATTTCGTCCTACTAATTGATAAGTATTCCGTGACGACATTAAGATAGTTGAAAACAACACGACGTTTCACAATAAATTATGGAAATGGCTCACTGCGCAAGCATTTTACAGTGAAGATGGATTTAGAAAATTTTTAAACGAATACTATGGATCAGTTGTATGTATATTGTATTTGGATAATTTATTATTATTATTTATAATGACACTATTGAGATTAATATTTAACTTAACCGGGACATTTAATGTGTATGTTACAATTGTAATAAATGTAAAATTATGTATTTTTTTTAATTATGCACCTACTTTTGACTAGTAAAATTGTATTTTTATTCTACTAGTAAATAAGTACGAGTATGAGTATCAGTTAGGCTTGGCACTGCAGAGGCCTGACGTTGTGGTGTCGGAGGTCCGCCATCATGTCGGAGCCCTAGGAGGGATACTAGAAGGTCTGTCCGCATTACTTACCATGTCCAACTTTGTGGTACAAGTCGATAGGGTCAGGGCTACGGTAGCACTGCTGGGGCTTCAGGTTCAGGTGTCAGAGGTCCGCCATTGCGTCGGAGCCCTCTTTTACAAGGGGCACTAGAAGGCGGTCTATCAGCATTAGCACATACCATGTCCAACTTTGTGGTACAAGTCGATAGGGTCAGGGCTGCGTAGCACTGCTGGGGCTTCAGGTTGAGGTGTCTGAGGTCCACCATCATGTCGGAGCCCTAGGAGGGATACTAGAAGGTCTGTCCGCATTACTTACCATGTCCAACTTTGTGGTACAAGTTGATAGGGTCAGGGCTGCGGTGTACACTGCTGGGGCTTCAAGTTGAGGCACGGTTGAGGTGTCTGAGGTCCACCATCATGTCGGAGCCCTAGGAGGGATACTAGAAGGTCTGTCCGCATTACTGTCGCCTGGTACCCACAACACAAGCCTTAATTGAGCTTACCGTGGGACTAGGTCGATTTGTGTAAGATGTCCCGAGATATTTATTTATTTACTTACCATGTCCAACTTTGTGGTACAAGTTGATAGGGTCAGGGCTGCGGTAGCACTGCTGTGGCTTCAGGTTCAGGTGTCGGAGGTCTGCCATCATGTCGGAGCCCTCTTGTAAGAGGGACACGAGGAGAGGGTCTGCGTCCTTGTCCCCGTCGGGGCTCGCGAGGGCACGCCGCTCCTGAAATCGCAAAATACAGTCTGTAATTTTATGAAGATTCAAATCAGTGTTGGGCAAAAAGTCATCTGATAACTCCTTCCGATTACTTTTAATCTTTTTCGTAATCTAGATTACAAAGTACATTTTTGGAAATTAGGGTCTTGAGCAGGTAAATCTTCTGTCTTGGTGACCATAGGACTAGCTCATTTCTTGGCGAGAGGTTAGGCATTGCCATCCAGCGAGGAAATGTAGGCAGTGTTATGGGCACTCTCCCACAGGAAAGCGACTTGGGGGATGTTGTAATCTAATTGGATTGTGCTTTTTTTCATTTTATATAAATTAAAGGACAATTTCTTAAATGCTTGCTTCAAAATATTAAATCCTTCTACGTCCGTAACGTAAATTTACAAAAAACAACTAGTAATCAAGCAAATTACAAAATAGAACAAACATTTTTCAAAAAAAAAATTATGTGAGGAAAAAATATACTTAATTATTGTTGCTTTATTTAATAAAACACGTACCTACACTTAAAGCTCACCCACTATCACATTATAATACTTTATATATCCACTCACAAAATGTATTTAAAAACCCGTTAAAAACTATGGTAACGTCAAATATATCGAACGATCAACACGTAATTAACGACGTATGGCACGGAGGGAAAAGTGATACTTTACGCTTCAGTAATGTTCAACCCCGAGCTATAGTCCACCAGCACATAGACGATCCACTTACGCTTCAAAGCATAATATCAAATTATAGAACCATTACTATCAGTTTGCAGAGAATGTAGTGTACTTACCTACACTATATTCGAGGTATCTAATATCAAGTTCTTGAAGAGCTCATTGGTACGTGCTGGGGATTGAACCCAAAACCACCACCGTAGCAGCCGTGCGTTTTACCGCACGTCTATAATTACTTTAATTTATTCCAGGACAAAATAAAATACCAATGTTTTATTAATTAACGCAGGCTCCGGCCGATGGAAACAAAAATAAATCAGCCAAAGTCTTCCCTACATAACAACCGATGATAAATTCTGATAGAGACATCGTAATCAGACTAATTAGTCTAATTGATTCCAATTATTTCCTTAAATTTCTATAGATGTGCGATCGAGCCTGTATTATTCTTGTTTAGAGTATGACTTCAAGTTCAGTTTATATTCTATCTACCATTCGAGATGCAAAGATTGACGTAGTTGTCAGACGTTCTACTCCTTTGTACTTCATACAAGTGTCTAGTCACCCGGAAAATCTGTTCCTTTGTCTTGTCTAACTAGTTTATTGTACGGTGGATCTGCTCGAAACTGAATTACTTTTACATTCAGTTACGTGGAGAGAAAGGATGCACCGATGCAACCTGTATATTTGAGTTGAGATTGGCTTTAGACTTTGCTTTGTATAAGACAACATTTACTCGTAAATGATTATGACCATGAATGACTGTGATGTTTAGAAATTACTTACCTTATTCATAAACGTCAGCTAACTTAACAAACCGCTAATAATTGTTTGTCCCTTTCGGTCTCAACAATGTGTCCATAAGAGCAAAAGGGACAAACAATACTTAGCGGCTTGTTAAGTTAGCAGACGTTTATGAATAAGGGGGTTAGTCTTTACGATAAAGTGATGTACTTCAGATGGACGTAATGTACGGGCATTTTGTGTTGATTCGTTAGATAAAAATAATCGAAGATTGCTACTGAACGTATTTGATATTCAACTCATTAAAGACGACATTTACGGTATTTTATATGCATGAATGCAAGACCAACAGTAAGCAGGGAGCATTCACGCGGATACTTCATATCGAGTTGCACACTTGATACCTGACATTGAGAGCACTATGGCGCCAAATAGCCGACTTCTAATGAGTTTACATTGTTTATGTTTTTTTGCATTAGAAATAAAAAGTATAACATAATTAACAAACATAATAGAGGTAGCGTTACAAGTTCCAGTTTTGAAAATTTCACGATAGAATTCTCTTGCAAGTTGTTTTTGAGAATTTCTTAATTTTGAAAACTGCCCTTTGGTATATTGCTAAATAGAAGAGAAAATAAGGGGAAAAAAGGTTGAAGAAGACCTAGAACTACATGGAGTGAAAAAATAGGGCCTGCACTGGTGCTATTGACGCTATCACTCTTTCAAGAAGCACCTTTTATAAGCCGGGTCAAACTTACCTCGAGATTACAAAAGAAGTATCCAATCTGCGTGTATCGAGCCTATGCCTTTCTGCGCAGCACGGCAGCCATAATCACAGCATAACAGTTAAAAAGTCTAATAAGGATGACTATGTCCAGGCACTCAGGTCTGTCATGTCTGTTACCTTACCTCTAGACTAGACAATCAATGTGACTAAGATGATCAGACTCAACTCCAGATTACAGAACAAGTGTCTAATTTGCGGCTAGTATGGCAAGTACTTCCGTAGCAGAACAGTTGTTGAGTCAAGTCGGCAGCACCTTTATCTAGTCTGGTGACCACCTTCAGATTTCATAAGGAGTGCCCAATCTGCGGATCTAGAACTACGTGGAGCGAAAAAATTAGGAACTGGACTGGTGCTTACGCTGCCACTTTTTCAAGCGCTGTTCTTGAGCAGCGCCTTCTATAAGCCTGGTCAACCTCACCTCCAGATTACAAAAGAAATGTACAATCTGCGGGTACACAGAAGCCAGTGCCTTTAACTAGCCTGGTCAAACTCACCTCCAGATTACAAAAGAAGTGTACAATCTGCGGGTACTCAGAAGCCAGTGCATTTAACTAGCCTGATCAAACTCACCTCTGGATTACAAAAGAAATGTACAATCTGCGGGTACACAGAAGCCAGTGCATTTAACTAGCCTGATCAAACTCACCTCTGGATTACAAAAGAAATGTACAATCTGCGGGTACACAGAAGCCAGTGCATTTAACTAGCCTGGTCAAACTCACCTCCAGATTACAAAAGAAGTGTACAATCTGCGGGTACACAGAAGCCAGTGCCTTTAACTAGCCTGGTGATTAAGGCGATAAAAAGTCTACGCAATACCAACTCTACTGGTTACGATGATATATGCATAAAGGTTGTTAAGTTTTGTGCAATCATATTGTCAGTGCCCTTGTGCCACATCATAAATTTATCTTTCATACAAGGGCTTTTCCCACACCGCCTTAAATACTCTGTCGTGAAACCTTTATATAAAAAAGGAATAAAATCCGAGGTGAACAATTATAGGCCGATAACCCTTATACCCACTCTCTCTAAGATATTTGAAAAAATTATGCATAATAAAATCAGTAGCTTCCTATCTCATTCTAAAGTATTAAAGAAAGAACAATTTGGGTTCCGTAAAAATTGCTCAACTTCTGAAGCATGTTTTCATTTAAGTAAATTTGTCATCGATAACCTTGACAATAGAATACCTGTTGTAGCAGCATTATTAGATATGACAAAGGCATTCGATTTTGTAAATCATACTATATTGATGAGTAAGATGTTTAAATATGGAATGAGAGGACTTGCTTATGACTGGTTGAGCAGTTATCTTAGTGGCAGGCAGCAGTGCGTGGAAATAACGAACGTTACTGGCCATAATAGATTGACATATAGATCAAAGTATACAATGAATCCAAGAGGTGTACCGCAAGGAAGCATATTGGGTCCATTGCTTTTCCTTCTTTATATCAACGATCTACCTGACGCGACGAATCACAAATGCATATTGTTCGCGGATGATACTACCTTACTTATAAAATGTAATAATAGCTTAACATTTGAACATGACATTAACCAAGCATTGAACGATGTAATTAATTGGATGGAAGAAAATAATCTTAGTGTAAACTTGGAAAAAACTAAATTCATACAATTTTTGACATGTAAAAGTAAATTGAAAAACCTTAATATATCATATAATAATCAATCAATTGAAGAGGTAAAATCTGTGACATTTTTAGGTATCACATTGGACTGTTTCTGTAATTGGAAAAGTCATGTTGATGATTTACGCATACGACTCGAGCGATTTGTGTATGTCTTATATAGATTACGGAACGTTGTTTCAGAAGAAGCAGCTCTATCTGCATATCATGGGTATGTGGCATCAATATTACGATATGGTCTCATACTTTGGGGAAACTCCACGGATGCTGAAATAATTTTCAAGATCCAAAAAAAATGCATTCGCACTTTATGTGGAGCAGATTTCTTAGACCACTGTAAACCACTTTTCCAATCGAAACATATATTGCCACTTCCGTGTTTGTATGTGTTCGAAATGTGCATTTTTGTGAAGAAACACATAGACCTGTTTGATATAAGAGTCACTACATCTAAACGAGGTACACATAGGTATAAGTTAGATCTACCGAAAACCAATCTAGCGTTATCACGACAAAATTCGTACTGCATGGCTATAAAGATTTATAATATTCTGTCAGACACAATGAAAGAATTGCCTTTTAATATATTTAAGAAGAAATTGTTTAATTATTTAATTGAAAATTGTTGCTATTCAGTCCAAGAATTTATTGACAATTGTAAATTGTAATTTATTTATGTTATTATGAATGATTATTATTTATTATTGAATATTTGTAGAATTTGTATAAACTAGTTGTTGAATTATTCATTAATTATATTTTAAATCAATTTGGTAGAAATGTTTATGATTATAATATGGTAAATCGACTCTGGTATATATGTAATCGTAGAATGTAAGTTTAAGTTTAGTAAAAGCTAAATCTAGTTAGGTACTTAGAGTTAAGTCAATATTTGTACGCCAGTTATGGCAGAACAGGAATCGTACTACACCAAATATTATAACATCTATGTATATACGCTTGTTTGTTACAAATAAATGATCATTCATTCATTCATTCATTCATTCAAACTCACCTCCAGATTACAAAAGAAGTGTACAATCTGCGGGTACACAGAAGCCAGTGCCTTTAACTAGCCTGGTCAAACTCACCTCCAGATTACAAAAGAAGTGCCCAATCTGCGGGTACACAGAAGCCTGTGCCTTCCTGCGAAGCACGGCAGCCATGCCTGCAGCGGAGCAGTTGTTAAGCCTCGTCAGGAGGACTGCGTCCAGGCGGTCCAGGTGGCGAGCGAAGTCCCACCAGCAAGCTTTGCGGGAGAACCCGCCGTCAACTGAAAAAGAAATAATTTGTTATTGATTCGAAAGTCTCTGATTATAATTGAAGACGTGAGTGGAAGAACATGTAATGTAACATTTTTCCAGATTTAGATTTTTTGTGTTTTATGTATATTTCATGAATGAACATGTTATGTACACATTTTTAGTTATTTAACATATGTAACCAAACTATAGAATGTATGTTTACCAACAAAGGTGTTTGTAAAACGTTGAAACTCCTAACCATCACGTTGCTTTTCTACAGCGAAAAAATCCTCAATTGCAGTTTACTCGAAATTATGTTTTTGTTACATAACATGATTTTCCACTCGTGTATTCAATTATCCCTTTTTACGGGTAATATTTTCAAAACTGTTTAATTTATACATATCATCATAATCATATCAGCCGAAAGACATCCACTGCTGAATATGAGCCTCCCCCAAAGATCGCCGCAATGACCGGTCCTGTGCCACCAGCATCCAGCGGACTTCTACGACCCTCACCAGGTCATCAGTCCATATTGTTGGGTTTTGTACACATGAATAAATCTAACTAATCTAACTAGCCTATCCTATATTTAAGATTGGCCCTGTGGCATTGTACCGAGGATGCTGGGGGCATTTATTTGTTGTATCGTAAGACTGAAGCGTTGTGCAAGGAAGTCGCCAGCTTTTCGGTCTTTGGTTAGGTACAGTCAAGAGCCAAAGTAAGTGATCACCTTGTGCCTTATCACAATGGAATAAGGTCTATAATCGAACAAGAATGATCACTTACTTTTGCTCTTGACTGTACGTCAACTGCCTTGCGTTTATTTTAATTATTACATATTTATTCTTATATTCAATGAATAATGAGCCGAGAGAGGTAGAAAAATCAAATGTCTAACGTAAACAAGTAAATAAAATGTACAGACAACGATAGAGTAACAAAAATGGAAGACAAAAATATCTTCTACTTTTTCTAATATGTGTACCATTAAACGAATCATCATTGTTGTAACATCATTTATATCTGTTCCAATTTTGACCAAAAAGGTCATCGACAGCTGCAAATTAATTTGGAAGCCGCAATCATCGAGCGAAAACATCGCGATCGGGATGATGTATCGAGCAAACAGCGCGAATCGTATTTACAATTTGCAATCCATGGACTGTTTACATTCATAATAAAATTGGCAACAATGATAGAGAGGACAGTAGGGACATCATACATCATCAGCCTATGTTAGTCCACTACTGGACGTAGGCCTCTTCTATTAACTATGCGTACGCATTAGGAGGTAAATGCCGATAATCGCCACGCTGGGCAAGCGGATTGGCGATTGCAGTAATGTGTCCATTATGACGACGCTGCTGCCCATCAACTAACTACAGTATACAGGGTATAATCGATAAGTTTTTACAGGCCATAATTCCGTAAATATGAGAGATATCAGAAAAGTTTTAACTGACATCAAAAGTGCATTACCCAACGAGCAAAATTACACTAATAACTTTTTTGAAATAAAATCAAAAATATCTCAAATATTAACTTTAAATCCTTCCATACATTTAGTAAAAAACCGTTCATTCAAAGACTAGATTAATACGAATATTTATTTCATTTAAGTTTTAATGTTAGATTAATTATTTCTTAAACGGTAGTATTATTATTTTATTACAATGTATTCGTACAAATAACGAATCTCTAACAGTTTTATCTGTTACGACACCCGACATTCTTTAAGGCTGTAAGTCGTCATACTAAATGTATGGGAGCGTTTTAAGTTAGTATTTTTAATATTCCTTCATCTATAGAAAAAGTTATTAATGTAATTTTACTCGTTAGGTGACGTACTTTCGATATCAGTAAAAAGTTTTCTGATATCTCTGATATTTACGGATTTATGGCCTGTAAACACTTATCGATTACACCCTGTATACTTCACTTTTCTTTTATAACTACCCAGGTTTTACAACCCATTGGAAACAAGAACGTAAAACTTTAACTAATCTTTGAGAAACGATTGGAACACTTAGTATCTAACAGCGACAAAAATTAGTAAACAGTAAGCAACAAGAAATTAGTGGCCTAATTAATTATATAGACATCGGAATCCAGAACTTTTAATGTACACTTTCCAGTAAGAGACAAAAGAGCAGACACACAGCCTCAGAAAGTTGAACATTTATAAACAAAACTCTAGTGAGACTCATTCATACAAAAATTTTATTTCACGCGGGTTACTCACGATTTAAGTAGAAAATTGTTGCATGTGCTATGGCGATTGCCTCTTAAAAAAGCTCCTCAGATACGGAGCGAAACATGTCAAGCAATTTTCGACTTAAAAACGTGTGAACGAAAAACATAACGGAATCATCAGGCCCCTATACCACAAAACTTTACAAGCGTAGAATTCTACAAAATTGTCAACTTTTTCTATGGGAATTGATACAATTTTGTAGAATTGTACGCTTGTAAAGTTTTGTGGTATAGGCCACTGGTGTACGGTGCGGTCTGGCATCGCCCCAGTAGGGTCCATATGACTTCACTGTACATAATACTAAGAACATCTGTAAACCATGGTTGCAACGAATAAATGATTATAATTACGTACTTTACGTAGGTAATAATAACGTGTTTGGTTAATATATTTGACGTTCTAGATTTGAATAATAAAGTTAGCGCCATATGAATTATTTTATTTATATCTAATTATGTTATCCATTATGGATAAGCTACACAGACTGTTCGGAAAGTGGAGTCACGTGACAGGTATAAGCGTGCCTTGCCGCCAGACGACTTTACTTTCTGCACTCCAGCTGTCAACATTTTTTGCATAGAATACTCATCAAGTCATCAGTCTACGGTGGAGCATGTTGACCTTTAAGATATCTATTTACTTGCCTTGAATACAAATGTCTCTACTGTTGTTTCACCCTGTGTATTAATTGTGAAAAATTAATTATTTTCCTCTTCATTTGGGTCACACGTGACAGGAGCGTGAGATAATAATATTTGATGAGCTCTTTAATTATGTTTGTTATACGTTAATTAATATTTCATTTACAACACGTTGCCGCGTTGATTATTGGTTCGTGGTGTTTCGGTTGTGCTTCAATTAATTATAAAGAACAGGGAGATGCTGAGATGAGGCCATTTCGTAGCTTCATCATCAGCCTATGATAGTCCACTGCTGGACGTAGGCCTCTCCTATTGACTATGCGTATAAACGCATTAGGAGGTAAATGCCCATAATCGTCACGCTGGGCAAGCGGATTGGTGATCGCAGTAATGTGTCCACTATGATGACGCTGCTGCCCATCATCAATCTTTTATCATAATTGTTGACACTTCAATCCCTTAGTCGATTCTTACAACACCCGCGGGAAGAGTTGGGGTGGTGACAAATGTATTTCTCTCACCACACGGTCAATTTTGTGTGTGCTACGAATAAACTTATTTCTATTTCTATATAAGTACATATAAAAATTTACAGATTGCACATTCAAGTGAAAAATATGAATCGAAAGTATCGTCTTATTAATGTTATGGTTAATATATTTCGATATTATGAAATGGTCGTATATCAAAATTTGATCATAAGGGTTGTTAATTACTACATCGACTACAAGCGCCATCTATCCTCACAATATATGTAACTATGTACCTAGCTTAAGTTATGAAATAAATCAGTCTGTTGCGAATAATAAACAGCAACATAAGTTTAGTAAAACGCACATAAATCAATGTTGACCTTGAACTTCATTTACTTCAAATAAACGAAAAGCTAATAATAACAAAAGTAATTCAAACCACAAAGTACCTACTCAAACAAATGGCTTATAAAAGTTGTTTTAGAATTCGAAGTTCAGCAGAGAGCGTCAGAAAGTCAAGAAAGAACAACTTGAATCAATTTGGAACAGGAAAAATGGTCATGGCGAATAAATAGAGGAAAAATAATTTCTCAGAGGGGTTCGAAACAGGTTTCGGTTAATAGTTTAATTACTCAATAGTGATGACGAAACTAAGAAACGAAGTAAATAAATACATAAATATCTTTGGACATCTTACAAATCAACCTAGTCCCACGATAAGCTCAATTAAGGCTTGTGATGTGGGTTGGGTACCAGGCGACGATATATATAATAGATAAATACATAGTGTACCTAAATACATATACAGCCATGACCAAGGAACAAATATTTGTGTTTGTGATAAATAAAATAAACGAATAATGCCCTAGCCGGGATTCGAACCCCGAACCTCCAGCTTCGTAGGCAGGGTCACTACCAACTAGGCTACGGAGGCTGAAGTGATGAGAAATAGTTGATTATAGAGAGCAAAGGTTGGACGTGAAAGTGGTGATACTAAAAGTAATCTTTTTACCCTTCAGCTGCCTAGAGGCCTATTGAAAGTTCTCCCCAAACAAAAGTAATTATATATTGATTTAAACTTTCACGATTATCACTCATATTTTAAAGACAAACGGGTCTCAATCGCGTAAACTTACGTTTAATTATATCCTGACGTTTCGGGCATAACGTTACACCCGTGGTCGCAGACCCGTTTGTCTTTAAAATAAAAGTAATTATATTCTATTCCCTACATTATTAATTCAAATTTCACTAGCAAATTTTATTGTCTGGGCGGCAGGAGGTTAAGTTAGACCTCATAACTTCAACGATTTTTTTTGTATCAAGACTGTACAATTTATGAATATAATTTAAATCCAACTAAACGAATCTAACCTAAGCTTTATCTAATATTGGCCCTTGGCGCTCTTCGGTCTTTAGTTACGCCAACCAGTCATTTCGCGCTTTCAGCAAACAAACTAACTCTTATTTTAATCTATAGACTGTTTTAAACATGATTAAAAAGGATTCGACTGAAATAGAAAATTATTTGCCGTGTGGTGACGGCAGTAAGAATACATTTGTCACCACCCTAACTCCTCCTGCGGGTGTCGTAAGAGTCGACTAAGGGATTGACGTGTCACTGACCATTCTACAAGATTGATGATGGGCAGCAGCGTCATCATAGTGGACACATTACTGCGATCGCCAATCCGCTTGCCCAGCGTGGCGATTATGGGCATTTACCTCCTAATGCGTCTATACGCATAGTTAATAGGAGATGCCTACGTCCAGCTGTGGACTAACATATATAGGCTGACGATCACAGAATTAGATTTGGATAGAAGAAACAAGTTCATTCATTTGTATGGCGGCCGAGCGTGTCAGATTTTGTAATGAAGTTGTTACCTACTTGCCTATGATTTTAAATATGTCTCAGGCCCTTGAGTATTCATATTTTTTTGTGTTGTAATTAATATTACTTAAGGAGGCATTACTAATGTTTTTGTTCACTTCAACTTACAAAATTGGACGCCCGAAAGCTGCAAGCTGCGATTAAAGACGGACAACTCAGTAGATTTTACTGAGTTCATTTGACACGCTAAGTAGATACGTTTGCTTGATCTATGGTATATATGACATCTGTGCTGATGATGATGAGAAAATTATTTACGATGCAATAGAATATAGAACGCCTCTATAACTTTGTTTCTCTATGATCGCATCTAAGCCGACTTAGGAAACTTCGAGACCGCAGTCTGACCGTAGTCAGTTCGGTTTTACTCGCTTTATCGCTAGATAGCGCTAGTATCGCTAGAAATAGTTTGAATGGGAGTTAGAAGCTTTGCGGTTGCGGTGTTGGGAAACGGTTGAGGCAATATCTTTTGAAATGCAATGAGATTAACTAAAGCTGTAAATATAAGTAAACTAGCGACCCGCCACGGCTGCGCACGGGTACTATACCTACATAAAAACCTTCCTCTTGAATTACTCTACCTATTAAAAAAATCTCATCAAAATCCGTTGCATAGTTTTAAAGATTTAAGCGTACAAAAGGACATAGGGACAGAAAAAGTGACTTTATTTTATACTATGTAGTGTAGTCATCGTTATCAACGAGCGGTTTGGTGGCAAAGTATGGTTGGCAGAAAAATCAAATACACAGGTATTTTATCAATTATTAAAATTTCAGAAATTATAGTAATTTTAGTTATAATAATTAATTACCTATACATATTTTAATAACTTATTCAAAATTACACTGATGAAACGAGTAAACGACTAAAATATATTAAATAAATTCGACTGTCAAACGTTCACGTCAAATTGAAAAATCCATTATATAACACTGATCTTCATCCACCTGAATATTCATTTTACTTAAAATTAAAGACTTCGCAAAATGTCATTTAAGGTACTATTATGTGTCATAAATTAAAGTAGGATATAGTTTGTATGTATCCTAAGGAGAGTACTATTTTTACTGAGAGTACCTACGAGTAATAGAACAAAATCGCATTTTCACATTTGTTACTTTTTCTGTCAACCATAGCCATTGCCACGGAAAGTGCACGTTGATAACGATCACTAGTAGTGATGGTCAAACTCACGTATATTTAGTCCCTACGCGCGACATGTTTCGGAGAGCCTAGGTTTCCATATCAAGCACTGAGCCCACGTTCACGCCTCGCGTCTCGCGAGCGCGGCGCGAACTGACGACCGTCGCGCTACCCGCTGGGCCCGTTGAGATAAAACCGGTTTATTTAAAGCTCCTATCTGAATATCGACATCATCATCATCACAGCCGAAAGACGTCCAATGCGGGACATAGGCCTCCCCCAATGATGACCGGTCCTGCGCCACTCACAATCTAGTGGATTCCTGCGATAATAGAGTTATTACCTACTATTAACTTTCGATGATCCTTATAACAATGCACATGACATCATCAGCCTATTACAGTCCACTGCTGGACATAGGAATAGTCTATTACTTATACGGACGCCTTAGGAGCTAGTGCCCATAATCGCCAGTGGCGATTGCAGTAAAGTGTCAATTCTGATAACGCTGCTCGTCATCAATCTTCAATACTGAATGGCCAGTGACACTTCAATCCCTTAGTCAACTTTTACGACGCCCACGGGAAGAGTTGGGGTGATGACAAATGTATTCTTACTACCGTCACTACACGGCATCAAGTAAACAAATGATCAGTTATCTGCGTGGGCGTCGAAAGAAAAATATAGCCAAGTTCGGAATATAGCAATGGCCAAAAAATAGCACCGACCTCCAATACAGATGGAAGGCAAACATTCCTTGATTGGAAATAAATTGAAACGATGCTCGTACGGGCAACAGATACCTACATTCGAATACTCTTCAACGTTTGGCTGTGAAAATAACAATAAAGATGTTAAGAGTTTTGTAGCTAGAGTATTAACAAGGTCACGATTGGATTTTTCTGGCTATTGCGTCTCGGATGTTTGTTTGATAGGCTTGCTGGGAGATATGAACTAAAAACGTAGAGCCCCTATGGAGAATCCTGCTGTGTATACCTGATGCAACCCATTCACGGTAACAACAAAAGTATTACTGAAACGGTCGTAGCAGGCAGGTATAGATAGAGGCTATTGAAAATTAAATGGAAAAGAGTAATGGACCATGGTCGTGAAAGGTGGATGGATAGAGTCATAGAAAAGAGGACTAGACAGCTGCCATAATAATGATTCTCTATGCTATCGAGGCAGGCGGTGACTTGCTCTCGACTAGATGGGCCTCTGAAATTACCACTATTAAGTGTTTTATAAATCCACTATACAACATAGACGCCTATTTTTTCTACTTCTTTACAGATGATCTACTACAAGAATTACTTCAGTAGGAAAGTAGAAAAATTTTGCCATAGTGTGTGCTTCATTAAATTAATCGAATGAGTCGATAAAAAAAATGTAACACAGTTCAAGCCTTAATCGAAATAAAAATCACGATCGTGTCAATTGTGTTACGAAAGTTAGTCATACAAACTATGTAGTATACTCTGTCCAACAACCTTGGGCAGTGGTAAAAGGGGTCAAATTTAAAAGATATAGGTTCGTATTATTCATCGCTCATAGAAAATTTGTATTTGTCTGTGCCAAAAGGTTTTAGTGCCAATAGTTGTAACACAAAATTTAAATTCGTAACACAAAATCTATGATGGTAATTTATAGAATTATAATTAACGTCAGACTCAAACATATTAAAATATTATCGAACCAGGTTAGTACGTGTCGGGCTTTGGCCGGGGGTGCTCCGGACGAGGACTGTCTTAATGGGTCGAAACATGTCGAATGTCTTAAACATGTCAAAATGTGTAACCCGGTTCGATAATATTTTAATATCTATGACGATAAATTTTGTTTTCATTAAGGCCTTTAATTATGTACTCGTACATTTTCTTAAACCTCCTTATCATCACCATCAGCCTATGTTAGTCCAATGCTGGACGTAGGCCTCTCCTATTAACTATGCGTATTACGCGTATGCGTATACGCATTAGGAGGTAAATGCCCATAATCGCCACGCTGGGCAAGCGGATTGACAATCGCAGTAATGTGTCCACTATGATGACGCTGTTGCCCATCATCAATCTTGTAGAATGGTCAGTGACACTTCAATCCCTTAGTCGACTCTAACGACACCCGCAGGAGGAGTTGGGGTGGTGACAAATGTATTCTTACTGCCGTCACCACACGGCTAATATTTGCATAAAATATACATAAATATAAATAAGGGCGTATAAATAATAAGGGTATCGTAATGCAATACAATATAATGTAAACATCGAGTACGTATTAAGTGGTGTACACAATCGAGATCCGGAGTGGTTGTCAGAGTATCGTGTTTCGGTAAACAGGACAATGTACACATGCCTAAATAATGTCGTACGTGGATGATCCGATGTCTTTGAAAAGGGAGTTTTGAAAGGGTTTACTGTAAAAGTGTAGCTATAAAAAGGCAAAGACAAATAGCCCTAGCGCCGATTTACACTCGTTAAACCACCGGTTCGAAAAGATTTTCGAAAAAATTTCGACTTTCTACAGGACTTTGTTATGGTTATAAAATCCGTGTAAAAAAATTATAGGCAAGTTAGTAAAGGTTAAATTAAAATAAACAGTAGTTAATGGATCACTTACGTGATTTCAGGCTAAGCTAGCTGGATTTGATACTATCCATTACAATGATCTTATTCGGAGATATAATTTTATAATCTCCTATTTAACAACATTTTCCTCCCTACCTAACCTAAAGGTTAGGGCCCTGGGGCCCCAGCGCACGCAAATCGTTTTCTGATATCGCGAAACGTCTGGTTGACGTAACTAAAGACCGAAGAGCTGGCGACTTCCTCGCACAGCGCATCAGTATTGCGATACAGCGAGGAAATGCCGCCAGCATCCTCGGCACAATGCCACAAGGGCCAATCTTAGATATAGGTTAGGTTAAGTAGATTAGTTAGATTTAATCTATGTACATAAATTGTAGTTTTGGACCTAAATCTTGTATACATTTTGGTCTTCTGGATTTTGTGGAAAAGGGGAAAACAAATACCTACTATATTTTGGTTAGTTATGGTTTAGTTTGTAAACTCAACATAATAATATGTATTCAGTGAGGACGGTTAAGGAGGAAAATGCATGTTTATCAGATAATAATTTAGCATAAGAAAATATTGTATACATTTTACTTTGTTTGTTCTCCTAATAAATAAAATAAAATCTAACTAAATAATCTGATGTTTCATACAAACCCTGATATATTAGGTGGAAATATATGGAACATGAGATTCTTTTTCTCAAAGCGGATGTCGGTCCCATAGAAAAGTTCATCAATATGATCTCAGAATTATGTTATCCTCTAAAATTTGGCCGGCGGATAAAAAAACACTCTATATAGTATGACAGTTCGAAAGTTAAGAGTTTCTAGGAAGTCCAGCATTTCGATACTTATTTGTGAAGTAACCCCTGCGACGAACTTTTTGTTCATATAGAAAAATATAGAAAATTATGTTTAGGTAACGTTAATTTCTGTATATGGCTGTGATAACTCCCAAATCTAAATGAAAAATATCCAAATCCCTATTGAAATAAACCGGTGTTCATTTGTTTTGCCGACAAACGTTTAATCGAATTTCATTTCATCGACAACGATTCATCGAAACTTCAGTACTAGGAATTTCATTTTCAAAAAACTCAAGTACCATTTAAAAGTCCTTGATTAAAATTTATTAGAAACAATTCTTCGACAGAACGACTTGTCGATGAAATGAAAATACTTGAATCGTTGTCTTTGAAACAATATTCGATTAAATGTTTATCGGCGATTCAAGGGTAAACCAAATAAACCACATACTGAGTGGAAGCACCTCGATAAACCTACCTCAACATAAAAATCTACTGCCAGGTTTCATTGCCAACGCTCTGAAAAATAGGCACTATCATAAATCTAGCCATCGAGTTAATCACGAAGATGAGAGATGAGAAAAAATATATATCAGAGGCGTCTCGTTGGCGAAGTGCCAAGTGGTGGCAAGGCCGTTTGGGAAGTAGCTCGTGAGAAGGCTACGCGTAATGGGATTGCCACTGATTACAAAAACACAAAGTGAGACTAAAAACCAAAGCCCGGACAGCGGGAGCAAAAATGCACTTGTTACTAGTGCTTTAATTAAATATCGATTATTCTATGATGGACATCCAAATCAACATTTTTTTAATTAAATATTTATTGATCAAATCAAGGGATCCCAAAGCTGGCTCGGTCCTTGCACAACGGATAGGTATAGCCATACAAAGGGGGAACGCAGCCAGCATTATGGGAACTCACAAGGTTCGGATCGTGAACTCAACAAAGTAGTTAGTTATTTTAACATTTTCATGTATTTATTGTCTTTCTATGTTTTTTATGATATAAATTCACAAGGCTTGATCAAATTTACCTGTTATCTTTTTCTTGTTCTATTTTTTTCCAGATAGCAAATTATTTAAAACTTTTAAAGTTGAAACGCCAACGTGTTTATTCGACAAATTCTGATATGTATTGTGAATTACTTCGCTTTGAGGGTGTAAAAGTAATCTTAAAAGTGCATATTCAATTTTTGAACGATATTCAAGCTGGGTTCAGGCTTTAGTTTTGGTTTTGTTTATGTGTGGATGTAGATAAAAAAGTTGACATTTAATTAAGCTCCAGTGAAAAGTGCAATTTTGCTTTCGCCGTCCGGGCTTTGCGAATACAATAACGATTTATGGAATGGATCCTGTGGATCCAGAAATAATGAAGTAATGGAGCTATTGTAATTGTGAACAAACAAATTTTTTGCATTATTTAAAGGTACAACCAACTTAGCTACCACAAGTTCCAAAGAGTTTTTTTATTAGGTACCTACTTAATAATTAGGTACCTAATCTACAATAACGTGAGATCGGACAAATGGGTCATTGTTCGCAATAATATGGACATGACACCAAATTTGATTGAAAATATTCATTTCAATTTCGATCGCTGACTATTTAGGTATACAGAGTTTCTAAGTTATAGGTATCAAAAAAGTAATTTTGTATAATATGATTAATTTAATAACAAGTTAATCATCTTTGAAGTCATGTCCATGTTATTGCGAACAATGACGCCCGTTCTTCTAATCTCCAACAATAACGGAGAAAACGATACCTAAAGCATTCGAAAGACATTACACTTATCAACTCAATAAATATTCTCATTGGCAAGGTCCCAAAAGCCCACAAATTGTTCTAATTCGAATAGAACAGCGGAAAAATGTGTAATGCCTACAAAAAGGTTCCAGAATCGACTCAATAGCAATCAGTCCATTGAGGATTCGGTCCATTTGTCCCGCTCGCACCCATAAAGTGTGAAGGAGACCGTAAATCGTAAATGGATGGCCGGCCCGGAGCGAAATGAAGCGGTAATTTGGTGTTTCCTTAAAGTTTGGTCGTTCGTGAAATCTCTGGAAATAGTTGTTTCATTGGTGATAAAAGCAGTAAAGAACCGAATTTTGACTTTTATATACTTAGGTTAGTATACTTTTAATCGTATTTTACATTTGACCTTCTAAAGTTGTGGGAAATTCACGTCAGATTTCAGTTTTATTTGATCTTGGGATACATTTTTATGAGTCCTAGAATAGATAAATAACATTATAAGATTTCTATCACTAAGTTTAATTTTTAAAGTAATGAAAGGTTTATTATAAATCTACGTATTTCAGTTACACCCATCTATCGGCAAACCTACATAGATTTCCATTATCAAGCACTGAGCCCTCGTAATAATGCTGATGATCGTTTTAACTTTTGCAAACCTGTCCCCCCGGGAACACACATGTTGCCAATCGCGATACTCTCTAGGTCTAGCGCTAAAATCTCTCACCAAGCATGTTGAAGCTTTTCGAGAGCGCTGTATCTCTCAGTCCCCCCAGAAACACACAGAGTGGGATGGCTGAACGTGATATTGCCAACCACATTAGTAACAATTGCTAGACTCGCTAGCTTCCGTTTAGCTATGATTACTCACCAAGCGCGAGGCGTATCTTTGTCCCCCGGAAACACATAATACGTAGTGAGGTGGCCGAATCAAATGTCGCCAACCAAATCAGTACCATTGTTAGGCCTGGTGAGTCTCTGAGTCCTTCTTCAGGACCGAATGTTGCCATCCAAATGAGTAGCAATCGTAAGATTGTTAAAGCAACAATTACTCACCAAGCATGTTGAAACCGTTAATTCCGAAGAGAGCGGCGTTCCCCTGTCCCCCCAGAAACACACAGAGTGGGATGGTTGAACGTGATATTGCCAACCACATTAGTAACAATTGCTAGACTCGCTAGCTTCCGTTTAGCTATAATTACCAAGCGCGAGGCGTATCTTTGTCCCCCGGAAACACATAATACGTAGTGAGGTGGCCGAATCAAATGTCGTCAACCAAATCAGTACAATTGTTAGTCTCACCAGCCTTCTTCAGGACCGAATGTTGCCATCCAAATGAGTAGCAATCGTAACATTGTTAAAGCAACAATTACTCACCAAGCATGTTGAAACCGTTAATTCCGAAGAGGGCGGCGTCCCCCTGTCCCCCCGGGAACACATACAGCGTGGGATAGCTGAACGTGATATTGCCAACCACATTAGTAACAATTGCTAGACTCGTTAGCTTCCGTTTAGCTATAATTACTCACCAAGCGCGAGGCGTATCTTTGTCCCCCGGAAACACATAATACGTTAATACGTGTCACCTCAATAGGTGGCCGAATCAAATGTCGTCAACCAAATCAGTACAATTTTTAGTCTCACCAGCCTTCTTCAGGACCGAATTTTGCCATCCAAATGAGTAGCAATCGTAAGATTGTTAAAGCAACAATTACTCACCAAGCATATTGAAACCATTAATTCCGAAGAGGGCGGCGTCCCCCTGTCCCCCCGGGAACACATACAGCGTGGGGTGGCTGAATCTGATGTTGCCCACCACGTCGGAAGCCTCCAGCAGGCGCTCGAGGCTCGCTGGGGTCACGTAGGGCTCCAGGTATGCTGGAAAAGGAAACCTAGATTAGCAGGTCTAAGATTTGCTATGAACAAATAAAACATAAGCCGCACGCCTTTCTTTTTTTATGAAATTGCCTTTAGAAAACGGTCCTGATTTTTAGTTGTCAAGTGCATCTCCCTCAATGCATGATGGCAATGAATTTCAATTAGCCATTTAAAAATAGTTGTGATTGGTGGATCAAAGTTTAGATTGGTTATATTCTATAAACATATGTCAAAGATGGTGCGCCGAAATATTACGTGGTGTTAAGAAAAGCACTATGTCCTGCCCATCATGGCACAGTTGAACAATTGTTTTTGGAGGCATACCACGTGCACGTTTTATATTGATTTGCAGAAATTGACCGGACAAAATGACAACGTAAAACATTTTTTTTTCTATTACCTACTCGTGCAATTTTTGCACATACGAGGGCTGTTCCGAAAGTTTTTAGTTGCTCCGGTTCTACGTATATTCATGCGATTTAAATTAAATTTATATCATTGTGAGGGACATTTCAATACTTATTATGGTTAATAAATTTATGCATGTAATGGGAATCGTTTTTTTTTTTTATTTATTTTACAAAATGCTGTTTTGTATGAAATTTAACATTGCATGGAAAAATTAGCCATTTTTGACACATTGAAGCATATTTTGTATCAAAATCTTTGAAAGCCGTACTTAAATATACCCGGGATAAATAATTTAGTTCATTTTGCGTTTTTTTTAATTATAATTGAAGAACAATGATTATTGATTGAATGATGATTTTTACAATATTCGAAATTCCAATTTTAGAGTTTACGATTTTTTTCGATGCCTAATAATTTATGATTAAAGTAAAGGATATCACGTAATTTGTACTTAAAAATAACGGAAATATCTTCAATTACTAGTACCTATAAAATAAAATAGTTTTATAAGCATACCCACTTGAACGTCCACCCCGCGCGACCATATTCCGGTCAACTGTCCGGGTTTTTTTAGCGACGTACGCCCCGCGCTGCGCAGTCACAAGAATTTACAAAAACGTTTATATTTTCTAAACTACTTAAGGTATAATAATAAAAAAAATCAGGAGTATAAATAAAAATACAATTATTAAAATACAATGATAGTCATTGTAAAATACCTAATGATTCTTGACTAAAATCAAGGTTAAACTTAAGACATCGGTAAAAAAATAAGAAAGATAACCTTCATATTTTAAACTCACTTGACAGGTATCACACCGTCAAAAACTTAAGATAATACACATTATCGTATAGAGCACACGTTCCTGATCATTTTTATGTATAATAACCCCAAAAATATGTAAATTAACGTGAAATACTTACGACATAACTAGGAGTCCTTAGCAAACACTCGGGCAGTTTGACCCAACACTGACAAATTATAATTTTTTATCGACTGAGTAACGAGCGTACACTGCCATATATATTTTTTAGCGCAAACTAGTTTATTAGGCTACGTTGTTGTAACAAGGGAATTAGGAAATAATGCCTCTATATTTCGCTAAATGCCGCTATAATCAACTGTGTCTCCTTCGACTTCATGGGATAGTATAGTATCCACGAACAGTCTACTGCCTTTTTTGTTTGGATACTATGCTATCATCGGACGTTCAAGTGGATACGTCGGGGTTTTCGGAGCGGGAACGTTTGACATTAGCCAAAGAGTAGGTATTTACTTAAAAACAGATCGTACCCTAGTAGGTTTCTACCGAATGAATAATTGATTGAAAAATAAATAAAGATTAATCATACATAATAGGTACATATTTTATATTGGTCATTCATTATCAACCTCTTCAGTTAAGTCTATTCATTTATAAGAAAATGCTTCATAGATATCGTCAAGATTGACAATGTATTAGACACCATTATCAACCGTTACCCTTGCTTGTCTAGTAGATAAACTTATATGCAATTGTATTTTAAAAAACTGTAAATAATCAGTCAACACAAATATGCCTCCGAGAAAAAAAACTCGTTACGAGTTTATGCGTTCGTGGATAGAAAATAATCCAGAGATAGAGGTTCGAGATTCTTTATTATTTTGCACCAAGTGCAATGTGAGCTTCGCTCAAACGAAATCTAGTGTAACGCGACATGTCGCAATTGTCGCATCTAATAAACATTCAGGTATGAAATATGATTTCAATAGTGAGCTCTTGAAATTTGTTGTGGGCTGTAATATACCATGGACGCAGGTAAACAATCCGATATTTAAAGATTTTATCGAAAATTGTGTTACCGGTAAATTTGGAAAAACTGCAAAAGTTCCTTCGGAATGTCAACTGCGACGGGAATATTTAAATAAAGCTTACGATGAAAAAATGAATAAAATACGGAACGAGCTAAAAAATGAATATACACGGTGGAATTCAATCGGTGAACAGGAACCCATTTTTCTAATTCAGTAATCGATGGCGGTCACGTTTATGTAGTACTTACGTGGAACCAAGTTTTTTTTTAGCATAATTTTTTTTTTATGTTGAAATTAAAATTTATTGTCACCCTACTAATGGTTTAGTCTGAAAAGTTTAATACCTCTTTTCAAACTATCAGCCATAGAAACTTAAAACATAAATGAATAATAACCACTCACATGTTTTAATTTTGCGATAGACTCTATTCCTATGTAAAATAAGAGCGATGCATGGCTGATAGTTTGAAAAGAGGTATTAAACTTTTCAGACTAAACCATTAGTAGGGTGACAATAAATTTTAATTAAATTTTAATTTCAACATAAAAATTTGTTATGCTAAAAAAAAAACTTGGTTCCACTTAAGTACTACATAAACGTGACCGCCATCGATTACTGAATTAGAAAAATGGGTTCCTGTTCACCGATTAAATTCCACCGTGTATATATGTGAGTGTTGACGAAACCACGGATGATTATGGTCGTCAAATAGCTAACGTAATAGTGGGAGCATTACGTGATGATCACATTGGCACTCAACACTTGATATCCAGTCAACGGTTAGACAGCACGAACAATGTATCAATATCCAATACGGTCACAAGTGCTCTTGATGAATTATGGGGTGCTAACCATAATAATCACAATAAAGTACTTTTACTTTTAACTGACGGTGTGGGCTACATGCTAAAGGCTGGAAGAAATTTAAAATGTATTTTCCCAATCTTTTGCTCGTCACATGTTTGGCTCATGGTTTAAATAGAGTGGCTGAACTAGTAAGAAAGCTTTATCCAGATGTGAATGATTTAATCGCAAATGTTAAGAAGACATTTTTGACATCTCCTAAAAGAATACAAAAGTTTAAAGAAATGCTCCCCGGAGTGCCTTTACCACCTCGACCAACAATTATTCGGTGGGGAACCTGGATAGAAGCTGCAACGTATTACAGCAAACATTACGATGAAGTGAAGTGTCCTAAATACATTCAGTCCCACCGAAGCCCAGAGTATTAGAAAGGCAAAAAGAGCGTTTGGAAATGCAAATATAAAAGCGAATTAAATTTCATAGCAAATCATTTGATGACTATCCCAAATGCTATTAAAAAACTACAGGATGCGAAGCTGTCCATCAGCGATAGTTTAAAAATAGTTCGTGAAACCTGTAGAGATGTTTCCAAATTAAACATGAGCGTAAAAGGAAAACAGATTTATCATCATCATCATTTATTTATTTAAAATTAGCGCTAACAGATGATAAACTGAAGTTGGTGTTAAAGAAGAATTTTGGCTAAAGCACACTAAAAATTATAAATGAGTTGGTACAAGGCAAAGAAATAGAACTTCAATCTCAAACTTCTCGTGCATCAATTGATTCCTACAAAAAAAATTAATATGCACCTATTACAACTGTCGACGTGGAAAGATCATTTAGCTCCTTGAAATGGATATTTACAGCAAGACGCCGTAGATTAACTGTCCCAAATATAGAAAAAATATTAATAGTTTATTCTGAAAATCGTGTCAACTATTCAATTTACAGCAGGTAATTAATTAAAGTTATTTTAATTGTTACCTTATAAGTTATAAGACTTTTACGGAAATTAAAATAAAACTTTGTCACAGATTGTATACAACTCACAGAGAGGTAGTTATTCATTAGGCATAATAAGATATTTTCTTAGACTAACATATCTGTTTATCTCTACTCTTTCTCAAATCATTCCCGCTCCGAAAACCCCGATGTATGTTTATAAGCGAATGATGTTCATAGTATCTCATTAAAAAAGTGTCTTAAAAACCAGTATCATGGTCATTCGAGTAAGGCTCGACACGTCTAAGTAAAACAAAATAATCAAAATATCTAAAATCTTTACTAAAAACAAAATTACACCGCCTAAAGCGTCATTGAAATATCCCTCAAAATAGTGTAAGTTTTATTGAAATCGCATGAATAGAACCGGGGCAACTAAAAACTTTCGGAACAGCCCTCGTAATAACTAAATTAAACATTAAAGTAAAATCAAGTCTGTCACTAGCCAGAAACAAATGTTAATCACCAATGTCTTATATCAAATGGTGCACACCTATTTTTCATGAATCATGAAGCCTAGTAGTTTTACACTAATTTTACAACAGTAAAAATTATACGGCCTCGGCCTGTCTGATGGTAAATAGCTACTAGAATTTCAAACGTCTCCAATTTGTACCGTTTTATTAATTGCCTAATACTCGTAATAAATGTCAAAATTCCAGAAGAAATCCTTATGTGATCAGTACGCTATTTTGAAGATATAGTAAATAATAATTCTGTAGATTCGGATTATAAAGTCATACAGTTTTAGATGTAAACGTAAAAACACGAGCGAAGCAATTTATTTAAAGATTTTATGTAAGCTGTAAATTTTTAGTACAGCAGTAGCAAAGGCCACATACGT
>JALPQI010006189.1:0-78637 GCA_025490895.1 Thaumatotibia leucotreta
GCGAAGGCTGAACGTCTGCGTATTACCGAAGGGCCGTAGGCAAAAAAGGGCCTGAATGCAATTTATTTTTTTAACATATTTCAAGTTTTAATTTCGATGCGCTTGTATGGTACGTATAGTAATTTTGTTTATCCACAATTGCTGTTGTTATTGTGTTGTTAGGTACATTCGCCTGATATTCAAATCATATCTAGAAATCCTCGATATTAGTGAGGTGCGTACATGGCATTAGCACATGATTAGTGCGACAGTATGTCGCTACAAAATAGACTATCCATCCCTCTTATAGTTAATAAAAGATGGAAAATCTATCTCGAAGTGACAAACTGACGTACCTACCAATCATATGTGGTTAAATGTCTCGGATCTCGCAAACTATTTACATAGGTACATGTTATTACCATTTTTATTCAATATTGTGTTATAGCTATTTTCCGCAACTCGAAATCTAACATGCCTGTTTTGCGTGGTCCCAACCCTGGCCCAATACTTGTTGGGAACTCACAAACAGGTTACCTCATGATGTTTTCCTTCACCGTAAAGCACTTGTGATGATATCAAATGATGATGTACATAAGTTTTTCGAAAAACTCATCGGCACAAGCTGGGGATTGAACCGACGACCGCTGCGTAGCAGCCGTGCGTTGTACCACTCGACCACAAACACTTATATAATGTATCTGTTTCATACACACTAAGGCCCGTGTCAGCCTTGTGTCAGCGGTGACAGTTCTGACACGGCTTAGATATCAAAGAAAAATTTCAATACCGCGATGTAGAACATTTCGAGTTTTCTCTTCATACAGATACTGAAACATATAACTTGTATATGTATTTATAATCTGCATGTAAAATGCTTTAATTTGATACCCAAATCATAGCGTTTGTATCACATACTATTCTTTGTGATTTGATTGCATTTTAATGAATCTCACTCTTCTTGAATAAGTTAAACACATATAAGTTATGTACATATTCGTAATCGTTGTTTGAAGCTCTTCATTTTGATACCAAACTCGATAGGTTTCATTCACATTTAATTTTTTTGGTTAGATAATATTGAATTTCTAGGCCGCCATATTATTTTTAACGTGACGTCACATATCCTATGTTACCTGCGATTCTAATGATACCTTACACTATTAAAAACGGTTAAGTGGTCGCGAAGATCTCCGCGTTTAAAGAAAATATGAAACATACATAGGGGCTGAACACATATACTCACCTTTTGGCAGTCGTGTAAAAAGAGTGATAGAGAGGGAAAACTACGATACGCTAGTAAGCGTTAGCGATTGGCAACTTGGCTGAGCATCCAGGCCTGATTAGAAGATATATTTTTTACGTTACCTACAGAAAAATATTCCTATCCATATACTAAAAACTAAATCTTCCTACTTTTACGAGTATAACTTTTAACTGAAGAGATTTTGACAGGCGTATTTATTCTGAACTGTATGTAAGGAATGTAAGCTTGCGATTATTTTTACTCAAAATTACCTCGGTAAGCGTGAAGATACATTTAACAGCATGCGTACGCATTTTGTCTATAGAAAATAGTCGCTTTTAAATAGTATGAGACTGCGTCCAGCTTTCCGCACGCGTACGCATGCTTACGCGTTTCATACTAAATGGTCAATTTCATTAGATTCGTATTTGATATAATGTGTCTTCATCCTAAAGGTGCATTCAGACCAAACGAGCATTTGCTATTCTTTCCCCCAATCTACGAAATCAACGAATCCCGTTTTGTGTAACGAACGAATTTCTTAGAGTAGGGCGTTTGGTCTGAATGCACCTTAAGTCACAGTTAAGTATCAAATCTATAATAAACCGAATCCACTATTTAAGGGTTGTAATAAACCTCCGGCTACTTTATCGCGTGACACAAGTATCCTTGACATTAATAATTCAATTACAGCAACATCCAAAACTGAGGGAGCTTAACAAACTAAAATGGATAATGTATTATCTAGGGTAATGTTGACCCTTGCTATGAGTAGGACATCTAGGCTAATACAAAGTACCTAAGTCTATTCCCAGTGGTGTTATAGTGCGGTCTGGATTTAGCCCTCGCCATTTAAACCTTAGTTTTATGCTCTATTCGAAGCCACATTTTTTGTTCGCAGATCCTTTAGTCAGGTTTATTAAGGTATATGTACTACTTACTGATCTTAATGTATGTTAGAATCTATCCGGATTCACGTCTTATATAAAATAAATTGCTAAATATCATCATAATCAGCCTATTTCAGTTCACTTCTGGACGTAGTCTTATTGCCGTGTGGTGACAGCAATAAGAATACACTTGTTACCACCCCAACTCCTGCGGGTGTCGTAAGAGTCGACTAAGGGATTGAAGTGTCACTGACCATTATTTGATAAAAGATTGATGATGGGCAGCAGCGTCATCATAGTGGACACATTGCTGCGATCGCCAATCCACTTGCCCAGCGTAGCGATTATGATTATTTATCTCCTAATGCGTTTACACCCATAGTTAATACTATCATAGGCTGATGTTGATGATGACTGGACATAGGCTTTTCCTAATGCCTATGCGTATGGACACATTAGGAGGTATACCCATAATCGCCACGTGACAACTTGCATGTAATTAATTTATATCGTTTTAATCTCCGTCCAAAATGTGACTGCCGTTAAGGCAGTTTTAGAAAATAAATTAACTAATAAAAACACAAGGAAAATATGAATAGGATAGATTTTACAGCAACATGTCTTATGAGTAGGTGTAATAGAGTTGAAACTTCATCCACATTTTGTATTTCCACAATGTAAGATTCTAGGCAACACCATTAGGCACTAACGGCTGATAGCGGCCTCATCTATTCCTCTCCATTTCGCCAAACGGGGTTAAACCGCTTATAACCTCAGAGATTGGCCCGAACAAGCTGCCTACTCCGAGTCACGATCGACCTTGCCTCTCTGTTGAACTTGCCAATTAAGACGTAAGTGTTACAGCGTACGTTGTCTAAGATGTCGATTGCGGTTTGTGGTAGCCCTCCAGAGTGTGAAGCCAAGTGAGTGAGTGAGTGCCGATCACTGAATTTCAGTAACGATGTAGTTTTCTTTCTTAAGGCAAGAAAGACAGTTGTGTTGCACTTACCAGTTTCATACTTAATTATGACAACGGTATGTTGCCTAAAGGTGGATTTACACCAAACGAGCGAATGCTCAGTCAATCCCCCACTCTATGAAATCAACGAATTTCGACGAGTTACGTTTTGTGTAACGAACGAATTCGAATCGACCTTAAGGTGTCAATTTCATTTTAATTTTTATATTGATAGTGCGTAGCCAAGATGCCAAATAGCTAATCCTCAGTAGCGTAGCTTGGTTTCATCTGTCTGTTACTCTTTTTATTAGTGCGACAAAGACAGTTGCTACGTTCGCGATTGAGCGTTAGCGATTGTCATCTTGGCTACGCTCCCAGTACTTGAACCTTCGCGTATCGCATGACCCGGACCTGTGTCAAAGATCTACAATAGCAAAAACGTTGATTAAGTGAATAAATAATGTAGACCCAGGGTTTTATTAGGGT
Source organism: Thaumatotibia leucotreta (assembly GCA_025490895.1). Taxonomy (NCBI): domain Eukaryota; kingdom Metazoa; phylum Arthropoda; class Insecta; order Lepidoptera; family Tortricidae; genus Thaumatotibia; species Thaumatotibia leucotreta. The sequence continues at coordinate 3,560 of JALPQI010006189.1, forward strand.
CCACTCTATCAGTGAGATAGCGCTTGGCCGGCAGTTAAATGGGCTGGAAAGAGAGGGTTCTCAAATCACAAATGTGCAAATCATTTAAGTCATGGATTCACAAATGTGCTAAACATTGATGTCATGGATAATGCTTCGCAAATTAACTGTAGGTCAGTAACAATATAACTTCCACCATATTACCTACAGTGATGGTAGAAATTATTTTGGAACAAATCATATTATTTTAAAAATATTTTGATAAGGTGGAAGTACCCGACGCTGTACCAATACTCTTTATGATAGCTTGAGTTGCCATCGATAAGATATAATCAACTATTAGGGCATTTTAAACGATGATAAATGTATGTACCTTTAATGCTTCATATCCCATTTTTGAAATAAGTAATTAGCTTATATCTAAATTGTTTGCATAATTTTAAGACAGGCTGTCATTTATTAGGACTGAGTCTTAATATTTTCAATGTCTCAATATGTGACATTCAAATTTGTACTGAGGTGCCATCTATTGGCACTGCCAGCAAAAGCACCTGACACTTACATGTACAATGGAGTTGACAAAGAAAATTTGCAATTTTGAGAAATTTTGACACTGTCACCCAATAAAATAAATAGGTGCTATTTAATATTACTTACAAACTCATATCCCAAAACACGTGACAATACTTTATGAAGATTTATAAATGAGCAAAATAACGTGATTCAAATAAATATTCTCTGTTTAACATGGTACTTCCACCTTATTTGTTTTTTAAGTAGGTAGTATTATCCTATCCCTACTAGGTATCTATAGTAATGCAATTTTTGGTTTGACAACTTTTTTTATTTTCTACGTACGGAATATATACGGTACTATGTATTTGATTTTTAATGCATATATGCTTTCATTCCAAAGAACAAGCGTGCCATTAAGCAATTGCCAGCGTACTTGAAAACAAAAACATGTTGCTTTGACCTTTTTGCTTCCTTTAACAATTAGCCCTCTTCAGCCACGCTGAAATTAAGTGCCCATCGGCACACAACCGTTTCTGTTTAAAATTGTACAGAGTTACATAATTTCTAACAATTAGTTGCTTAACAGTGGAAAATGCTGCAACGCTTTGCAACAATGCAATTGCAAGTCCAGGCGACCCAAGGGGAAAGGGCATTTACAATTTGTATGACGCTATTTGCTGCTATAAAAAGAATATTAATATTTAATACTCCCAACTAGAAGACATCCTGAATAAACTACATACCTACTTAGCTGCCTATTAAATTGAATATAACATGCCTATTGTAAATTTATATTACTAATTTACGAATAACGATACAAATATAATATGATAATAGTTTATTGTTTACCAAAATACAGTTTTTACAATTCTAGAGGAATGTGAAATAATTTAAAAATGTTGATATTTATGCATTTCGTGTTTTATCGATACCGACATGTAGGTTTCATTTTTATTGCGTTATGAGATCAATTCACTATTTTAGAGTAAAATTACAGTTTATACAAACAAAGTACCTCAAATTGTTTTAATGATTTATATCTGGACAACAACAACAGTATAAAACCTAAGCTATACAGAAGTAGTTCAAGTCTTAATAATCGTATCTTACGGAAATTCCCGAAGTTATATCTATTGCTGCATCGGTATCCGTTGTACTGATTTTGATGATCTGGAAAAAAAAGTTGTTACTTGAAATATTTAATGACGAGTAAACACTACAAAGCTATTACTAATAAAGTAAACTATAATCGTCCACGTGGCAGTAACAGACTGTATAGCAACAAGCTATTCAAATAGACAATTCGCTATAACGATGTACATATTAGGGTAATTTCTACCGCCTATATATTATGGTTACCAAGCTATTACAGTACCGCCCTAAAGGCAAAAGGGCGGGTAGTATAGGATTAGTAATAGGGTCCAGTTATCCTTCGGGTGTGGTACGGAACCTTCAAATAATTTGTCGCAAATGAGGTCATATTAATAAAGGTAATTAAAATATATTATTACGAAAACCCTTATGTTCCCTACATACATTTTAAATTATGAGTAATTTGTTAAATGTTTGCTTTATGTCACATTTATATTATAAGGCAAATGGGATGGTTATTGAGTTGACTGACTTTTGAAATTATTTTAGTTATTCGAAATAACAATAAGAGGATATTTTTTGGGGATGTGTAGCAAACGAGCAATAGGCCTTGTTTTAGGCCTAATCTTCAAAACTGTATATATACCTTGAGATACATATTATTGTCTCTGCCACTCCAACGAATGTATCATGGGCGTGACGGGGACGGGTGTTTGAAATTCACGATTTTATATAATTAGACATAGAAAGAAAATCCACAAAACTTTACAGGCGTAGGTACAATTCTACAAAATTGCATAAATTCCCATACAACAAGTTGGCAATGCCCCTGGGGCCTATTTCTCGAAAGCTTGTAACTTGTAATACAAGCGGAAGTCCCTGATTAATAGTGTCAAAAAGAGACTTCCACTTGTATCACAAGTTACAAGTTTTCGAGAAACGGGCCCCTGCAAGTCTATTAATTGTCTTTGACAGTAACTCACTTGTTATGGAGACCCGTCTGGTTATCATTATAATTATTCAAAAGAAGGTAGTCGTGACAAGTTAAGCATACATATTTCAATAAGGGTAGATATTGTTTATAAGATTTAACATAATATTTAATATAAAAGCGAACCTAAGCCGCATCTTCCTCGCGGAATAAAGCAATAACTACCGTGACATATGGTGATTCGGCAGTATAAAGATTAGTGTCGTCGGGCGGTTATATACGTCCGGAGGCAGATTCCTACTTAAAAATCACGTTTGGACTTGAGTTTTTTTTTTGGTACAATAGTAACAATTAATCACGTATAACCGTAATTTAATTTGAATCGATGATTGTTTGCCATGTTTTGACCCATCGAAAGGATCTTCGTCAGGAGTACCCTCGGTAAAACCTGATCTGGAATGTTGGTGGTATTTGGCCGAGCTTTGCTTAATATTTTAATAGGTTTCAGTCACACGATAAAAATTGAAAATAGTAGGTACATTACGATACAAGTGTAAAAAAAATGAATTTCTACACGAGTGGCGACAAATTAAAACAAGACCGAAGGGAGTGTTTCAAATCGATACGAGTTATGAATTTCCTTTTTGCACGTGTCTCGTAAGATGTTTTTTAATACAGATGGCCCTTCAAAGTTTTGAACCTGGCGCTAAATGAGCCACTTCTCGCACTAGTGCTCAAAAAACACTATCTATATTGAAAATATATTTTACGCAATATTTGACCCCCTGAACAGTGAATATTGTGGCATTTATTTTGTTTCTCCAGTAAAAGCTCATATCATGTCAACCGCAAATCATTTTTTTTTAATAGTCTTTCTGGATACTAATCTTAATATTGCGTACATTTCAGAATGTGTCCCGCCCGCCGGGATTGATTTATATCTAGACAGGATTAGATTAGGTGTAGACAGTTTACTGAAGCTGTGCTGGGAGCAATTTACATAATGTGTTCATGACGTTATCTACTTAGTAGGCTTCGTTAGCTATATGAAGTAATGAAACAGATGAAGCTCATCAGTGTTTTTAATGCGTTTTTTCTTTGTCCCGAATTAAGAATACAAGTCCATTACTACAGTTCAGCAAAGGTTTCGAAACCGGTACTGAATTTATTTTGATTTTGAAAATTTTACGTAAGGTTATAAAATGTTTATATATGTCAATTAAACAAACATCATTTATTTATTCATCCTCCGTTTTGTCAGCCTCCGTAGCCTAGTTGGCAGTGACCCTGCCTACGAAGCTGGAGGTTCCGGGTTCGAATCCCGGCGAGGGCATTATTTGTGTATTTATTTATCACAAATATTTGTTCCTTGGTCATGGTTGTCTATGTATTTAAGTATCTATATGTATCTATCTATTATATATATCGTCGCCTGGTACCCACATCACAAGCCTTAATTGAGCTTACCGTGGGACTAGGTTGATTTGTGTAAGATGTCCCAAGATATTTATTTATTTATTTTATTTATTCATATATTTATCATCAGCCGCAATCGTACGAAGATAAGAAGAAAAATAAAACGGGGATACCAATCAAACTTGACAGTCCAAAATATGTATATTCGAGTAAAATTGTTTTTTTTTTGATAAAAGCACTATATTGAACTCAGCAGCTGGAAAGACTTTCGCAGGCTTCATAAATTCAAATAGATACCTACCCATGGTCGTCCAATTAAAGTAATATTCAGACTGCAATTACATACGTCTTTCCGTTGTCTTGACAGTAATGTACTAATCTGCGCATCCCTTTCGTACTGGTATCTTGTTTTAAGCAGGAGTCATAGAAAGTGAGATAAAGACACAAGTAAGGTACCACCACCGACAACTTAGGGTTTCCCCAAATCAATCGACGAGGAATCGCATTTAGCCGCTCGAAAAAAGCATTATGTCGATGGCATAAGAGCAAAAAATCAGTGCCGATCGATGTCTTTCTCTCTTATGCCGTCGACATAAAACGTTTTTCGACCGGCTTAAGCAGATTCTGCATCAAGTGATTTAGGGAGACCCTTATGGTAAGGATTTTGATCTCATCTCACATAAGAACCTAAAATATGCGAACTTTATTCAGTGGTAAAGCGAATTCGACCCGATTTTATCTCCAGAATTCATCATTATAAGTAATTTCTTTGCCACACGATAAAATTTGAAAATAGTACATTACGATACAAGTGCGAAAAAAATTAAGTTCTACACGAGTGGCGAGAAATTAAAACACGACCGAAGGCAGTGTTTTAAATCGACACGAGTTATGAATTTCCTTTTCGGACGAGTATCGTACGAAATTTTCCATTAGGTACATGGCTCTCCAAAATTTCGACCTGACAAAGAACGAGTCACTTTTCGCACTAGTGCGTAAAAAACACCATCTCTATTGAAGTGGTACATTTCGATACAAGTGCGAAAAAAAATATGGTAAGGATTCTGGTCTCATCTCACTTAAGCATCTAAAATATGCGAACTTTATTCAGTGGTAAAGCGAATTCGACCCGATTTTATCTCCAGAATTCATCATTATAAGTAATTTCTTTTTGTTCGACCTTCCTGGTACGATCGCGATTGCATAAATTACTTCAAAACGTGTATTCACAATCGCGCGCTTTCATCGTTAACAACTTATTTTTGGTTTATAAAACAGCACACGCTATTTTTATGTTTATAATGTAGCCAGCGGCCCTAGCGCGAACTGTGAAATCCGCAATTTTCGAGGATTTGTCTCATTCACTCCAAGGAAGGCATCATTAGAGTGACAAAGAAAATTCTTCGAAATTTGTGGACTTCGGAGTTTGCGATAGTAGGTCTGAGTAGATCTTACATCTTCTTTGTAGGTACAGGTTACAAGTAAAAATAACAATAAATAAATTTTTTACACCTATATTGTATATATGCAAATTACAATCGAACTCACATGAATTTTTCATTTTAATTAAAATCTTAAATCAAAACAAAAAGACTGTTGTTAAGATAACAAATTCTTCGTGATGGGACCTTTTTGGGCAAAATCATCATCATCAGCCAATTGACGTCCACTGCTGGACATAGGCCTCCCCCAGAGAGTTCCACAAAGATCGGTCGTGAGCTGTCCGCATCCATTGGACACCCGCAACCTTTACCAGGTCGTCGCTCCATCTTGTGGGCAAAATGCCATATGTCAATGCAATAGCACTAATTTAAGCTAGACAAATTAAATACCTTAAATACAAATTAATTACCTTTCAATAATCTATGCGAACCATTCACATTAATACTCGTAAATCATTTTAAAAGTCAAACAAATACTTTAATGACTAAGTGGATCCTATTTAAAAATATCATAGGGTATATCAAAAAATACCAAATCCAACGTCCGGTGGGATTATTTAAAACTAATAATTTGAATTTATCCATAAAAACGCCTCATTTTAATTAGAAAATAGTATGCGCAGTGAAGAAAATTGAACTGTAGGAAAACTGTATATTGCCGGCGCCATCTTTCTTGCATTCAATTCAAGCGGAGTTGTTCGCGTTTTATGTTACGCTGTCAGGAGCTAGGGAATAAAAGGTGACCTCTGTACTGGACACATCATTCCACGAAAATAAGTCCAACAAAATAGTCTAAGCTGGTCAGCTACGAGAACATTGATGAACATTCTGCTAGCCCTTGCATAGACCTAGATGGCAAAGTAGTTTAATTTGATTTGATGCAACATCACTCTATAAACTATGATTTCATATTGGATATCAAACAAGAAATGAATAAAAATAGTTACTCCTGGTTACTAATGACTTAGATACTACATATCTACGAAACTGGAACTTTCAACTTCAGTTTGGAAAGTTGTTATTCCAACATTCAATTGTTGAAAGATACACCACGACGATACCCACAACACGAGCCTAAATTGAGCTTACCGAGGAACTACGTGGATATGTCAAAAATTAAAAAAATTACTTTTGACATATTTTTCGTGGTATAGGATGCAAACGAGTTTATTATCCATTTTATGCGCAAGGGTCAAGCTACATTGTGAATACTTGCTGCGGCAACTAATGTAAGTTGAAGAATAACGACGCAGCTTTTTGTAGTGCCACTGCAGGAATTGAAATGCAGATAAAACAAGTGTAACACGGATAAACAAGACAGCTGTTACAGTTCTGTTGCACACGTATTTACACAGCAATTCGTTAGATAAATAGAAATCATAAACATTTTGTAAAAAAATGTGGGAACTTGTATTTGCTATTTTTGGATTGTATACGAAAATAAATCTACGTGACGTGACGTCAGCATTCATTTTTCAACTTAGGAAGTCCTGAAGGGTCGCCCACGATAGGCATGGTAAATTTTAGGTAATTCTGATTAATGGTTAAGGTATCTTGCTTTATTACGTTTTACCAAGTTATCTTTTGTACAAGAACTGACCAAGTCTCGGATCATCTGTAATGAAAATACATAGCTTGCGGTATAGCTACCGGTGTAATAATTCTTATTCTTCTACCTAGCGTTATCCCGGCCTTTGCCAGGGTCCGCTTTCCTGTTACATTTTCTCCACTTTGCGCGATCCTGGGCATCTTCTACTGTAAGGCCATTTACACTCATGTCAGCCTTCACGACATCTAGCCATCGCTTCTTTGGTCTGCCGCGGGCTCGGGGGCTGTCAAGGGCTAGGTTAAGGCATATGTTTTCATTTTTAGCTTACAATAAGTGTCTTCTCAAACAAACACGTCGTCGTTCACGATATATATTCTTAATTGCATAGTTTTGCAAGCCAACTTGTTAATAAAAACCACGCGAAATGAAAATATTAATATTGTTAGCAGTGGTTACCTGTAATTGGATAAACATCAACCACGGATGCACATACAATTAAGAGAATGTAAGATATAATATCTGTTGGTGATCCTAAATAAAATAATAAAAATTCTATGGCCTTCCAACACTTTGCGTCTACATTATATTTTATTTTGTGGCCTACTGAAAATCTGGTTTGACAGACTAGATATCTGGCACCCTAGTGAAAAGGGGTATAAATCGAAATTTGCCACTTTACAGGAGAGCCAAAAAACGATTGGCGAAATTACTCAAAATTACTGTGCCGAAATGGCTAAAGAATTAGAATAACTTTAAATGTACTTTGAGTAAATACAACGCGCTCTTTCACATGCCGTCATTGGTTTATGGCTAAAATCAATAGTTTAAAAAAAAATTGACTTGTACCCGCTGAAATAAATGCTATTTAGAAATATAACCAAATTAGTACCCCTTTTCACATATATTGGACATTAGTGAAAACGGGTACACATTTAACTTATTTTATAATAACTCTTTTTGAGATGTACTTATACGAAAAAAAATTAGCTAAGTTTGTTTGCGAAATTAATTTTAATGGCATAGCATGTACGTATACAATATAATCCCAAAAAAACCGACTTATACCATTGTGCACAAAATGTTAGTAACGTGTAAAAGGAAATAACAAGATTTATATTAATCACTTTATTCAATTGTATCCAAATTCTATGAAATAAGTTACAATAAAAATATTTCTTTTTTCCATTTATTATGAGATATTATTTCCTTGAATTAAAAAAATATTACTTCTTTTCAACAGCCAAAACACAATGCATCATAAAATTAAATGTTTTCAAATTTCATAATACCAAAAAATACCATAATGTAGCATTTATTTTATTCATTATTAGTAATCATAGTACAAATAGTCCTACTGTCCGAATTATAACTTAATGCCCTGGATGTCGTGCGCGCAGCTAGGTAAGTACGTTCCGTAACGCCTGAATGGCAATTTTGTATCTTATCGAGTCACCTAAAATAACATTCTATTGAAAATCGATATTTTATTTAAAAAAACTATTGTCTATAGCCTATCGTAATGGACATTACGATACAACTGTGAAAAAAAATAAGTTCGAAATAAGCATAAATAAAGCAAAGCACGACCGAAGGTAGTGTTTTAAATCGACACGAATTACGAATTTAATTTTTGCAAGTGTATCGTACGACATTTTTCAGTACAGATGGCCTTACGAAGTTTTCAACCAGGCAAGATATAAACGACCCCTCGCACTAGTGTGTAAAGAAGTTATTTCAGTTGTTTCGGATAAAAATAGTGACGTTGCATTGCATTACTCTGTATGGAATCTTAATAAACAGACTTTAATCGACGAGTATAAAAAGCCTGTCACTATTATGTTCTATCGATTACAATTTTTATAAAAATTGTATAGGTAAATATAGGTACGATCAACTTGAATTATTGTGTTAATTATACATTAACTTTATTAATTTCGTTAGTAGACAATTTAAAAAAATATTGTGATAATATTGTTTTCATTATGTTAGCATTCGTAAAAAGTGGCCAGGCATGGTTTCCGGGTGGCTGTTTTGAAATTGTTCTAATCACATGTTTCTGGAGTAATATAGATATTGCAATAGCCATAGAACAGCAGCAAATACTCGTACAAGGCTATTATAGCGCGCTTTCTATATTACCTAGATCATTAAGTAAAATTGTTACTACAAAAAAGGATTTGCGTTAGGTAATTTAAAACTGTCAACACAAACTAATATTACTAAACTAGGTTTTAACAAATAAGCAGCAGAATTTAACAGCCTGAATTCGAAAAAAAATACAATCATACTTTAAGAAAATCATTAACCACTAAGTAAATTAAATTTTAAAAATTAACACTATTTTAAACATTGTGTATACAATATAAGGAAACTTAGTGTAAAAGGGTGCAACTTAGTACAAATCCGTCGTTTAATATAGTGCAAACGGATATAATTCCCGCAAATGGATTGTATTACATGTAAAAAACTGTAATTCTAAGTGATTAAAGTCGACTTGTACCCGTAACAACATAATTTTATTCGGGAATATGGATTTATGTCGAATTGTATCTCAAAAAATGTTTTTATTGTTCGTGTAAAGTGATTTAAATACACATGGATCCTCATTATCCGAGTGACCATCAAGACAATATGAGTAGTTATAGCGTTACACACAACAAAAATCCAAATGCGTAAAACTTTGCTACACTAATACCTTTTGTAACTTTACAACGATATACTTTTTTTTGTTGTAAGAATTTATTTGAACTTATACCTGACACTGCATGGTCATTTGTGTTAGTTATACCATATTACACGACCGTAACTCTGTCAATTTACGTGATATCTTAGATCCTTTTACACCAACAGATGCCATTTTTTTTTTGAAATTTTTTGGTATACTTAACTCAATTTGGCCAAAATTCGACTTATACCCCTTTTCACTAGGGTGCCAGATATTTGATGGAGATACACGATAGTTGCGCGATGATACAACTAGCGTTTCGTTTCTGCCGTTATGGCTGTGGAACGATAAAAACAAAGATTCTTATTTTGTGGTATGCTTCAGGCATATAAATAGGACAATTTGGCAGCAGAGTACCACTGCGGTTGGCAAGGATGTTAATCTAGTAGGCGTTTGCTGTTACCAAATTTCTTGGATAATGCATTTTTAATCTTAGATTACTTTTGTATTGTATAGTCATCCGGAGCGTTCAAAAATATCTGAACACTCCTTTATTGCCATAACAATAGAATCGTGTTCAGATATTTTTGAGCGCTCCGGACGCTATGATATATCTGATGGCTACTGTACTTCGAAAAATTTGGTTTTTGGCATAGTTCTGTGATGCGGAGGTATCTACACCAATATTTTAAAGGTCATTGGGCATTTTGTTCGGGCATATGACCCACCGCGTACACAAACCAAATAGGGCTAGGAATGTAAGTGCTACTGAGTGGTATGAGTACCATTCTTGCAAGGCATGGGAGAATTGAGGAAAAAAATAAAAACGATTGTATAAACCTAATACTACTTATTATCGTGTTTTAGTGTACATGAACCACACTTTTGCACAATGCTGACAGTCATAACCCTATTAGCGTTATTTCGGCACCAGCCACAGTTCTAACGAGCCTGGGGTCCGCTTGGCAACCTAATCTTAAGATTTAACATATCACAATTTTTGTGGAAATGACTGCCATTTGGCCTTCCAACCCAGAGGGAGAAACTAAGCCTTATTGAGATTAGAGACCGGTTTTCTCACGTGTTTTCCTTCACCGAAAAGCTAGTTCTGAATATAAAATTAGGTACACTTCGTACATAAGTTCCGAAAGACTCATTGGTTCGAGCTGGGGTTTGGTCACAACCGTTTACGCAATTATACAATGCTGAAAGTAAAAACATTAAAAACACTATTTCGGATACAAAAAGTCGAATAACTTTTTTTCCCGGTTGATACACAGTATACACACGGAAAAATTACATATTTAGAAAAGTGAGATTTAATTCTGCATTTTAAAGCTAGTTTGGTCTCTGTACGCGAAAAATCATAAAGCGGGTCAAAAACGCCCAATGATCTTTGCTTACTCATACTCATACTCATTTATTAGTAAAATATAATTACAATTTTACAAGTCAAAAATAGGGTACACAATTCAAATACAACTTACATCATTTTATAACATACATATGTCCAGGTATAATTAAATTTTAATGTCAACAGTGTCATTATAAATAATAAATAAGAAACTATCCAAATGCAATTAACATACAAATTATTCATAATTTAAGTTTACAAAAATTCATCTAGACCGTAAAATGCTTGCGCAGTTAACCATTTCCTTAATTTATTGTAAAATGTCGTATTGTTTTCAATTGTCTTAATCTTGTCGGGTAATTTATTGTACAGACTTGGACCAACGATATGCATGGTTTTTGAGGATTTAGCTAGTCGGCAACATGTCGTGTCAAGTGTATATTTGTTTTGTTCAGCGATTCTTTTGCTCTTATATAATTTTGTTGGAAATATGTGTATATTAGTTCGGACGTATTTAATTAGGTATGTAGAATATATATTGTGAGGTAAATGTCTTATAACCCGCAAACACATCACATCATCAGTCTATTTCAGTCCACTGCTGCACATATTATAGTCTCCTCCTAAAATATGGACGTATTGGGATGCCCAGAATCGCCACACTGGGCTAGCGGATTCGCGATCGTCATGCTGGGTAAGCGGATTATCAATCGCTCGCCACAAAAACAAAAAAAAACCGGCCAAGTGCGAGTCGGACTCGCGCGCGAAGGGTTCCGTACCATTATCAATTTATTAAAAAAAATACAGTTAAATCAATCTACCTCAAAATCTATAGGAGATAATTTAATCAAACCAAAAATCGTTGATAGAGTTTATTAATGTGCATAACATATATTTTTTTTAGAATTTTAAATTGCGTAGTTTAAAAAATAGAGGGGGACGACACATTTTTCAGACTTTGAGAGCTGATATCTCGGAAACGATTTGTTTAAATAAAAATATAATTTATAAACCTTCATATCATTTTCAAAGACCTTTCTATTAATACCCCACACGCTTATATACAACTAAAAAAAAAATTCTATCCCTCAGTTACATGTATGGAGGGCCTCCACCCCAATGGTTTTTTTTACAATTTAGTATCATAATCCTGTAGCGGTTCATACAACACATATCCTTACCAAATTTCGTTATTGTAGCATTTATAGTTTCCGAGTAAATCGGCTGTGACAGACGGACAGACGGACATGACGAATCTATAAGGGTTCCGTTATTGCCATTTTGGCTACGGAACCCTAAAAAATGGCAACTGCAAACTAGCCCGAATCCTTGAAGCTAACTAAGATGCATCATTCTGGCCTAGCCAAAATGCCATTCTTCAATCGTATACGATAAACGATAACTAATAAATGTATGAGTATAACAGATGCGAACGCAAAATCCAGTGACCAGTGAAGTGTATATATACATTATAATGGTCACGTGACTATGACTTCGATTATTCTATACGATTCCAAGACATCTTGGTTAGGTCTGCTTGTCTTCCATTGTATCCGTATTTTACGCGTGGATTTTTATAGACGTTGAATCAATAGAATCACCGCCAATTTTTTTTCTCAATTATTATTGTCATTTTCCGACTTCGCAATGTTTATTAGTAAATAAAAAATGTTTATTAGTAATATCAATGTGTTTGTAATATTTTGTAACCTTAAGATTAAGTCTTTGTAATATCATGGTAACAAGGACCCATGTATATCATGTTTTTGGAAGAGCGATGTCTCCCAACACGCACAGGCAGAAATGCTTACTGGGGGGCCCCATCCCTTTTAATGTATTATGTACTTATAAAGAATTAAATATTTTGTATTGTATTGTATTCCTTATTCGACTAGGTTAACAGAATTACCCAGTACCGTCTTCAGATAACACAATCACGATATTGCATTTTACTGGAATGCAAATATCTCGTTACTGAGACTGTCTAACTTACACGAGTACCGTAATATCCCGGCTCCGTCAGTGCTAGTTAATGAATCTGTCGAATATATTGCATGTATTTTGATCTAGCTTTGTGCATTGTAGAAACTTGCAATCTACGATATCGTATTTCGACTCGTTCAGCAGGCAGTTTATTATGACCGTTTTATTACACAGAGTGCCATCGAGGAATCGTTTTAATCACGTATTTCTTAGGTCAAATCATCAAAGACGAGAAGACTTTAGGAGGAATTAAGAAAAAAAAATTTTTTTTGTGTACCTATTACCACAAAAAAGTTGCTGTTACCTGTAAAATTTCCACTTTTTTGTAGAACTTTTTAAATCGAACGTGTATAAGGCCAGCCTTACACCTGTAAGTTCTTACGTAAGTTATAGGGACGGAGCTATACTAAGGAATGAGATAGTGATATTCACCTCTCATTCCTTAGTATAGCTCCGTCCCTATAACTTACGTAAGAACTTACAGGTGTACGAGCGCTCTAACCTTGAGATGGTCTCGTTGGCACCAAGTCGAGTACCTAATGACGGGACCTTGGAATAATCAGTTGAAGTCGGTGTTTTTTAATTTGGTGATTATTATTACCTGTGTTTCTAAACATACGTTCTGTAAGACTCGTCTTAAGCCGAGAATTTTTATTTTGAGTCACAAACAAAAGAACTACGATAGATCTTAAAAGTAGCAGTTCGTTGAAGGCACAAGGGACAAATAAAGGTTTCTTGCATACGTCTAGATAGTCTTACCTTTCAACTTTATCGAGGGAACGCAGTTCCCAATAGCGCAGTGCAATTCAATATGGTTGAAGCTAGATCCGGGTTGGTAACAAGGACTGACATAGAATTCTATACCTAAATTAGATTCCTTTGGCACAGCTAAGGCGCTCCAACAAATGCGCAAATAGATGCTACGAAAGTTTTATCTAAGCTTGGCTTTAATTTTGAATTCTTCATCACATTTATTGAAGACTTTTATTGTGTTTGACGGCTCAATTTATAGGTCTTTCAATAGCTCTTTGATCAGAATTTGAGGCGAAAGGCTATTTTAGGTAACTGGACTAGGCATAAAATATTTAAGTACCACGAAAATAGGTTTAAGCTGAAATTAAAAATAAGTCGTAAAGGGAATGACAAAGGTTTTTGACTGTGTCTGCAATTTGTGTACGTGGTGTAATTCGTCATCGTCATTATCATATCAGCCAAAAGATGTCTACTGCTGAACATAGGCCTCCCCATATCGGAAGACAAAGTCGGAAAATGAAAATAACATTTTTATTAGAACGTAGTGTAATTCTTCTAATAAAAATGACAAATTATCCATTTTTACCTGTCTGTGCATATTAAAATTAATGTGTTTTGCTTTATTATCAGTTAAATATGATATTCATTGAAATTCACATAACAGATTTGTTTCAAGTGAAGTTCTTGATTTTAAGCATAAATTGGAGAGTAAACCCATATTATATTTAACAAATTGTTGCTGTTGTTCACAGTAAAATATTTATATTCTGAATTAAACATTTAAAAAGATGCTTGAAAACTCAGTTTACTTAAAATAACAAAACTACACATCCTCTAGTGTTAGCCTCCGACAGTCTCATGAACGCTTTCGTAGTTATAGTGTATTTACATTTGCTTCAGTATAATAAATAGTAGGTACTAACGTCCACTATGGCCATACCCTGCCTCCCACCGAAAGTGCGGTCCCTCCGCTCCGGTGACCGCACAGTTACCCTGGCATGTTGTATCTCACTCCCACAAGCATGGCCCACGAGCTTAGACTGTGGGAGTATCAGCGTATTTGTTTCATATATTTTATCGCCACTGTCCGAGGTGTTCCTTTGCAGTGTTATTCACTAAGGAAACCGCCTTGCTGTCAGCGCTGCGGCAGCGTCGAGCCTAAAAATGGTATTCACGAATGTACTTTAAACGACACTAGTGCTCGGCGACGAATGCGGCGTGAGCTGGAACTCCACTGCGTCGAGAGTTTGACGTTTAATGTACGAACTTCGTATTCTCTAACGAAAAACAGCGACGAACTCGCCCACAGCCTCGATTCCTAATGTCAAATCAAACAGCTAGGATTTTAGACAAGGCTGTCTCGACGTCGAGCTCGTTGACGAACGCAGCGTCGAATGTGTAAATAAGAGAATAGCATAGCTGTACTGCCAGAGTGAGTCGCTGAGTCCGTATATTATCGACAAAATGGAATCCAGCGGACCTACCGCGTACCTACTTTTAAAAAAAATCGGGTTTTGTCTCTGTCACTCCAACGAAGGCGTCATCAGAGTGACAGAATATTTACGTATTTCGGTACTAGTAGGCCAGTAGACTTAGCATATGATTTGTGCGGCAATATGTCGCCGCGAGATAGACTATCCGCTGGATGCGGGTGGCGCAAGACCGGTCATGTGGCAATCTTCGGGGGAGGCCTATGTTCAGCAGTGGACGTCTTTCGGCTGATATGATGATGATGATGATGAGATAGACTATCCGTCCCTGTTTTATTAACGTTTGTCGTTTGTCGTGTTTCGGCGCTTTCGGGGCAACCTACGACGCCTGCTCTGACGACGCAACGGAGCTACGCAGTTGTGTCGCCTAAATCTAATTAAGTAATGTGTTTTTTTAATTATTTCTATATTCTATTTTGTATTTTTTTTTACTGTATAATTTTAGTTTCATGGCATTGTAGTCCGTTGGCTAGTCGGCCTGAAATTAGAAAACGGTCGGCTGTCCCAAATCAAAACCTAGCAAGGGACATTTTTTGTCAAAATACGTTTTTTTAATGTATCTGCCCCAAATGCTGAGCTGCGTCTAATGCAAAAACACCTGTATTTCTATCTCAATTAGAATCAAAGTTACGAGACCCACCAAACCTAGCAAGGGCATTTCTTACATGTCACCAACATATTCAAAATCCTAGTAAGTAACATTTTCAAGTCCAAAAACCTGGCAACTGCATGCTATACTAGGTTTTTGAGTTTGTAAATGGAACACACTAGGTTTTTGAATATGGAAATTGTCCCTTACTAGGTTTTTGATTTTAATGATTGCCGAAGGGTCGTACAAGGAATTCAAATATAACAATAAATAAAACCTATTAAGTCAGTAATGAGTGAAGTTTGCGTTCTAATGGTCGCCGCTCCCGCGCTCCCTGCCTGCGGTTTTTGTCACCGCCCCGCGGGTGTCGTAAGAGTCGACTGAGGAATTGAATTGATATTGACCATTTATTTATCGACGATCGATGACGGGCAGCAGCGTCATCAAAGTGGCCAAAATATTAATGATTTTAACTAAAAGTGTATGTGAACTCAAGGCTTAAGGTTTTAAGTTGGTGACGAGACCAAGATTGTGTTCTAAAAGTGCGCGATTATGGAATTATGCAATTATTTAGGCTTTGTTTACAATTATTTTAGTTTCTACTGACGATTGGTATAGGGCGTTTTGGTTGTTAACCGACAAAGAACCGACCAAAAAATTGTACTATTTGATAATAAACAAAATTGGATCTTCGATAATTCATAACGTCACTATCATTACGGTCGTGCATTATTTGTCGGTATTGTCCGTTGTCTCTCTATAAAAGAACCCTGGACAAATTATCAGAAGCTTCAAATTACGACGAAGGTATTGATAAAACAAATCAAATAATGTCAATACTTGTTGTTGTTGCTATTATATTGTGTTTGTCATTTCTTTCTATTTCTTTCCACAACTCGACATCAAACGTGCCTATTTTGCGTGGTCCCGACGCTGGTCCAGTACTTTTTGGGGACTTCACATACACACTGGAATTTCTTCGCAGGTGTCTGCAGGTTTCCTCACAATGTTTTCCTTCACCGTAAAGACTTGTGAATATCAAATGATATTTCGTACAACAGTTTTTGAAAAACTTATTGCTGATTGAATGTTTATGTTTATTGCTGTTTTTTTATTTTCGCTGGTAAGCCGATAGTCGCGTGTGTAGCACTGTTTATACACGAGATATTCGAATGGTATGCACAATTATTGCACATGCATACACTCGTAGCAGAAGATGATACCAAAATGTTCTCCTATCATGATCGAAAGAGCTCGCGATTCTGAGTGGAAATCATATTAAAAATTACAAAAACAAAAAACAAGGGCGAGACAACTTTAAATAAAATTACTCGTTATGGCAATGACCCTACTGGGGAAGGCCTATGTCCAGCAGTGGACATTTATCGGCTTAGAATGATGTTTTTGAGAAGTTTCAATGTGTAGTAAATTGTTAGTACGTACTTTGCAGCGAAGCTCTGCGGGAAAGGACTGGTAGTCAGTAATTTCAAAATCATTGAAATCCCCTAGATTGCAATTAAATAGGGTGCTTTGCAGTCATTTCATAAGTCATCTTATTTGAAATTACCATAAAACACACCGTTATTTTTATCATAATAAAGATTCATTCCGAAATTACCCGAGCAAAATTTCTGTAGTTTGAAATTACCCCAATGCACTATACTACAATTTTACCTTTACCTTATTAAAATGGTAATCCTAATCCGGATTTCAAAGTAAGCATTAGCTTGATTTTATACTTGACATTTTAAGAGTTTACTGCTTACAAGCAGTAAAATTTACCATTTTTGTACCACTTGCTAGGTTTCAGTTTTCTAATTGACATAACATTTCTATTATTTTTTTGTAATCAGTTGTTAGTAAGGCACATAAAAGTTCTAAAAAGATACATATATTAAGTTTCAATAGTTTGTCTTATAAAGCAAGTTATACTTCTTTATATAAGACAAAGTCTTGTGAGATAAAGGTCTCTGCTACTATTTTTTTTTAACAAAATGTTTATTTGCCTCTCCTGTAAAATTTCGCTAAATACACTTACTAGGTTTTGATCTGGGACAGCCGCGGTATAATTTGGGGGTACCAAGTGTCCTTTTTACAGTAGTTAGACATATTCATAAGGATGTTAAAAAAGTATGATAGACATCTCAAAGTGGTAGCTAATAGGCATACGGGCTATTTCAAGATTTCCGTTGTATGACAGGTATGGTTAAAATTAGGAGGTACAAATTTTCCTTTTCACGGCTGTTAGGTAAGCTTATAAAAACGTAAAAAATGCAAGATTGCCATTTATAAGTGCTACCTAACAAAAACGGGGGCCAATCAAAGATGGTGGATCTCAAGTTTTACAAAATCAAGTATATCTAGAACTATTAAATATATATAATTACTCTCTGGAACAAAATTAAAGGCATATCTGTGAGCTTCATATTTTGCATATCCACCATATTGCTAAAACCAACCAATAATTAATTATGACCAAATTTATGAAAATTTCGTGATTTCGATTTCAATCTTGCATTTTTGACGTTTTTATAAGCTTACCTAACAGCCGTGAAAAGGAAAATTTGAACCTCCTAATTTTAACCATACCTGTCATACAACGGAAATCTTGAAATAGCCCGTATGCCTATTAGCTACCACTTTGAGATGTCTATCATACTTTTTTAACATCCTTATGAATATGTCTAACTACTGTAAAAAGGACACTTGGTACCCCCAAATTATACCGTTTTCTAATTTCAGGCCGACTAGCCCACGGACTATTGGTGTTCTGCTGTAATGTCATGTAAACTTTTGTTTTAATAAATAAATAAATAATAAATTAATATAGCTAGTAAACAACTTTATCTCGCAGCGACATACTGTCGCATCTAGGTATCATGTGCGTACTGGCCCACCACAGAACGTTGACACGGTTCCACCTTCCATCAGGATTCAATTTTGTTGAAAGTACATCATTATAATATATATCATAACTTAATAACTTGGTCATCGAAATTGTGTAGTGGTTGTAGTAGAATAATAAAGAATTGAAAAGAAATTGAGGTCGACAAAAGTTCTAATTTTATGAAAGCCGTGCCCGTGGCTTAGTGATTTATGGATAGGGTCACCCGTGTCGAAGTTCTCTCGTAACTTTAATACAGAAAAAGTTTCTGGCCAATAAATATTGCAGGGGTAAGATTAAAACCAGCCGGACGTTAATTTTGATGCTCGACAATTTGTCGCCATTTTGTCATTAGAACAGTTCATTGAACTTGTGACGGAAAGCCGTTTAACTTTAGCTTGAGTTTAGATTTTTTATACGTACTGTGGGAGATGCAGTGGGAATAAAAACTCAAGGGTATAGTTAGACTTTGGAGAAAATACAGTCTATTTCATCATTAGGGTCAAAATTATTTTCGTTGTCTTATTTTGTGTCCCTAAAAAACGTGACGCAGTGGTGATTTTTGTATGAGATGATGTTTTGTTTTCAATTTTTCATGTTTGGTATAAATTGTAGCGTGAAAAAAAATACAACTGCACCGCATTTTTTTTATATACCGTACCAGGTCGAAACAGCAAGTAAAAGCGTGACAGAGTGGTATGAAACAAGACAATGAAAAGAATATTGACCCATTATTATATCGTCTGCACTTTTTATATTATCCCCGTTCATAAACGTACAGTCGCCACCAGTTATATCGTAGCGTCAGGAACGCTCAAAAATATCTGAACACGCCTTTATTGCCATAACGACAGAAGCATGTTCAGATATTTTTGAGCGCTCCGGATGCTATGATTTATCTGATGGCTACCGTACGTTTATGAACGGGGATAAGAACATTTCTAGTTTACCTCTTGCCTACAGTGTCCTACCCCAAGGTCATAAGCCTTAATCCTTTTTTAAACTCCTTTAGACAAATTTCCATTTTTTTTTGTAGATACATATTTATTTTCAAAACTACATTTTATATGCATAGATTCAATCTAACTAATCTACTTAACCTAACCTACAATACCTACATCTAAGATTGGCCCTTGTGGCATTGTACCGAGGATTTGGCCTATTTTGACATAATATATACCTATGTCTGAGTATTTGTTTGTCGTGTTGTATTTGTCGTGAGTATTTGTTTTCAATGTATGTAGGCACAACAACAAATACTCACGAAACTTAACAAGAAACGTAGACTATATTTTGAGAAGTGCTAGTGCTTTCAACTCATTAGCAAGTATAATGTACATCACTAATGAGCCGCGCCGAGTCTATGCTGACGTAGATATTCTATAGCTCTCATCTCAATCTCATTAATGCCCAATAATCCATTTTCAGCATATCAGCACTGATCATGTTCAAACATGTTCAAGATATGCAAACGTTTTCAGTTGGTAGTTAATTTGTTATTACAGCGTGTATTTTTAATATTAGCTCATACAGTAAAGGTGCGTTCTAAAAGAGCATAGACTACGAAATTCGATCGGTACACAAAACGTGATTGGTTGATTTCGTAGAACGGGCGCTAGAACAGCGAATGCTCTTTTGGTTTAAACGCGCCTTAAGTCTGTAACTAAACGTGGGCTTTTGTATAATGAATATCATATTATTATTGTATCTTGGGACATCTTACACAAATCGACCTGTCCCACGGTATGCTCAATTAAGGCTGTTGATTGGGTACTAAGCGACAATATACAAAATAAATAAATAAGTACATATAAATGCCACGACCAAGGAACAAATATTTGTGATAAATAAATACACAAATAACGACCTCGCCGGGATTCGAACCCGGCACCTCCAGCTTCGTAGGCAGGGTAATTCCAGGTTAATCTTTACCATTAATGCGTACTTATTGATATTTTGATAAAATATCGCGCAGAAATATAATCATGTGATTTCATGCTGAATAAAATTATTTCATATGGAAAAAATAAGCTAAAAATTCAAAGTATTTAATATCCGTACTTACCTCCCTTGATGCACAATGTACTATTAGGGCATTTTCGCGAGAAGAGATACAAAAATTTATTTTTCTGAAACAGGTAAATTTTATGTTTTTCCTGCTCAGAATCACGAGCTCTTTCGATCCTACTAGAAGAAAAAAAGTGTCCCAACTTTTTGTTTCTATTACGTAACCGTTTTTCAAACACTTTGTACAGCGGTTACAAAGTGGAGAGCATGTAAAATGTATGAAAAATGTAGGACCATTTTTTTCTTGTACCGTCTTTCTCCTACATTGAAAGAACTCGTTATTCTGAGTAGGAAAAACATTAAATTTACCTACCTTAAAAAAAATTTTTTTTGGATCTCTTCTCGCGAAAATGCCCATTAATGCGCCGCTTGCTAGCGCACGCTCCGCCATTTTGTGTAGCATTTTATTTTAGTTATACCTTCTTCTATTTTTATTAAAAGTCAGTAATTTCCTGCTTCTGCTTATCCTTTGATTTATATAAATTAACTCCGTTCTGATAGTGAACACTTACACCAACTGCTTACGGCTTCTCCTTGCACCTAGGCGCACTTCCCAGGCGGGTTCACTATCAGCGGAGGAGTTTAGAATGAATTTTGACTGTGACGTTTATTCACAGGGTGCGAATTTTAGGGCTCAAGTTCTGCCCACTGTCTTATGCCCATTACGTCGGCCACCAACACTACTCGATCCGGCGTTCCTGAGCCATTCCACCAGCTCCAACTCCGCTGCCTCACTACCCGAGGACCACGACAGCATCCGAGACTCAGGGGAGTGCCGATCTACAGCGCCAAGGGAAAAATTAACCAGACGGGCTTAACCCACGACCTCAGCTTTTTTCTTAATCAATAATTTTTTTTTTTATTTGTTGACGCTCAGTTTTTATTTTTAACCACATCCTGGGGACTGACCGTCACAAGTTTTATATATTTTTTTAACTCAACTAGCAAGTAGCAACTGAATTCCCCGGGTCTCGTTAAAACAGACAATTTTTTTGCATTTTTACATTTTTAATTATTTATTATGCTTTTAAAGATGATATTGTGTTACTCAAAAACATTCTTGTTACATGTGAGATGTTAAACTAATTCGATTTTTTAATTGAGTTACATTACAGTAAATATTAAAAAAATAATTTAATCAGTCGTTACTTTGCGCAAATCCATATTAAATGATGAACAATATTACTTTGCTATTATTTTATTTTATTATTTCTTTGCTTTGTTATTTTTTATATTTTATAATCACGTTACATTCAGACAGTAAATAATCAAACAAAGTTAATGCAACTACGATTTTGCTAAATTGCCAAAGTCCCAAAACTCACCCGTCATGAGTGTAATTTCATAATGGCGCGTATCCTAGGATAACTTAAAGTTCAGACCAGGCGCTTAATTAATTTAGTATCGTAGTAGCACGAGTATTCTTACTATGAGTGTGTCAAACTTAAAAAAAATGAGGTGTCGGTATCGTATTTGACTTTTGTTGCGTTTCAAAGACTTAGTTATACAGCGTGTAAGTCTAATACGGGCGATCAATTAAACCAGGCATGGGATTCATTAGTGTAATCATGGATTACAAGGTTTTTTTAAAGTTACTCTTAGTTATGACCCCACATAATTTTTTTAAGATTATCAGAGCAGCAATGTACGTAAGGTACGAACATTTGTTATTGTTGATATGGCAGTTATGTCATCTGCTTTTGAAATTAGCTGTCATCGAGTGTTTAACTGGCGTATGTTGCTCTACATTGCGCGCCGAATTATATTGTAAGGAAAAATTTAATGCTCTAATTTTAAGTAAAAGTTATTTGAATGTACTTATTATGTCGTAAACTAACATCCGTTAAGAGCTTCGCCCGTATTAGACTTACACCCTGTATAGTTGACTTATAATTTCTTAGAAAGAAGATACATTTTTTTGTTTCATTACATTGCATGTTTGAGAAAAGCATTATACATACCTCGGCCATGAAGTAACGGGTTGCCGTCCGAATACTATCCAATACGTCTATACATATATTCGGCCGGCAACTAATCCCTTTCCGGCCTCGGTAGTAATGTACTATTTATCTGTTACTCCCGCGATGTATGCAACCAATGGCGCGCTTAGAAAGCAAGTGTGATGAAAATTTTATTTTTGTCAAATACTTATTTATTAACGGGAGTGACACGGGCACGGACCACGATTGACATATAGCTTCTCTCTCCCTCTTGTAATTTTGTACATAAGTGTGACAAAAAAAGAACGAGTCGATCGACGTTCTCGGTAGAGCCTATGGTAAGAGCAAAGCGCGAACTTTGACGGCCCGGACATCAGCGTAATTACGACCTTTCTGATGCCTTTAATAATTACATCATTATGAAGGTACTATTTCCTAAGGGATATAACAGGTACTTTGTTATTTACTTTACCTAAATTAATTACGGTTTAGGGCTTGTACAAAAACATTCTAGGTATTTTGGATTTGATCACCTTTCCCCCATTGGCGATCTCTGATGAGGACAACGGTTTTGAATACAATCGTAAAGTGTTTACATTTATTTTACTATATATATATATACGTATGTTTTTTTGTCTTGGTCTAAAAAAATGTTATTTTAATCATTTCATCATAGACAGCGAATAAATAAAGTACCTACAATAATGTAATATTCTAAACAACACTATTTTTGCAAATATTTACGTCGTTAGGACTAGCACTGTTTCATTAATTAATTATATTCTTTTAAAAGCTCAGCCAGATTTTATGTACCTAAAATTTATATAAGTAAATTATTTATTAATTCAATAAAAAATATTGCTTTATATAGATTCCACTGATGCCTACGTGCCTAGCCCCAACAACTGACACGTCCGTACGCCATGATGAGGTTTATTTGTGAGTAAGAGTAAGAAAAAAGAAATAGAAAGTACCTCCGCGATTTTCTCTGTCTCCTTTTACCCCTCCCCTCTTCGCGTGGTTTCGTCGCTATACTTAGGTACTCATCCTTGGACCAACAGTTCATGCAATCAAGTCATGCAAATGTCACCTTTCTTTCACTCTGCATACGGGTCTTTTTTCTATCAAGTGAGTGTAGCAGATACGACGTTGTGTAAGTATATCAGCGATTTATGCACAAGCCCTTTGGGCTTGTCCATTAATCACGTCATACTGTTTAGGGGGAGGGGGGTCAAGAAAAAAATCACCAATTATCACTATAGGGGAGGAGGGTTCATCGGAAAAATCACGTGTAATTAACAGAGCTAATTAACAGCTTTTTACACAGGTAGTAAAAAAAAACTACTTTTTAAATAAAACCAGATGTCAAACCCTGAACTGAGTTTGAAAACTTCACGAAAATTACCTCGTAGTTGGCAAAAAAGTTTTTCCCGTCACATGTGCTTAATAAAACACGTAAATTCAAGTGTCAGTAAAAGAGGACTACTTAAGCAATAAATTACACGTCATATTGGAATTTCCCTGGAAATATCACCAAATTTCACCATGGGGGATGGGGGGGTCTAAAATAGGCCAAAATCGTATGACGTGATTCATGGACAAGCCCTTAGTTGAAATTCCAATACTGAGAATCTGCGGTTGAAAAGCGGCAATTTTCAAGTTGATATTTTTAACGTTTATTGCCCTTTCTGTATCGACCCTTTGGCTTAACAAGGGTTGTTTTGGCTGTTAGCGAATGGGGTATAGAAAACATTTCTTTTGTAAAGCCGGCTTTAGCTCCGGGCAGTAAACTTAGGGAAGTAGAGTTCACATTTTTTTGTAACCGTTCTTTACTAGTAACGGAATAACGTTACTTCTAGACGAATATTTGATGCAAATGGCCCTCCGAAGTTTCGACTTAACAAGAAATGAACCATTTTCGGCACTAGTACGTAAAAACACTACGTGCACCGAAAATTACTTTATAAGATGCGAGACAAAACTATTCCTAGCCGTTTTCCCATATTGCAATGAAAACCTTGTTATGTACCTATTTGTACTTATTATGTAAGTGACCGGAAATTCGCCGTATTCCTTCATAGGGATTATTCTATGGCTCATTTGTAATGATTTAACCCCAGTCAACTAGGGGTCAAAACTCATTGGTTTTCGAGATATCGAAGTTTTAATTTTTTTAATGCTCGCCTATCGATCTACAACTGCTATTTTTTTTAACTACCGAAATTTTATAAACCAAAATGAATTTGACTTTTATCTAACAAACCGTTACTTATGATAAATAAATAAAAAATCCATAAACTAGGAAAACTTTACAAAAAAAGGATTTATTGTCACAAGTTCATAATTTTTTCTCCAATTTTTTTTACTTTTCAAGGCTAACTTAAAAAAACAATAATACACTTGATGTACAAATTACACATACGAAATTGTCAGTTTACAAGCTTTCTAAAAAGGTACACTTGTTGACCTTTTATTTCAATTCTTATAATTATTAATAATAATAGCAAAGCGGGTAGAGCACCTAGCGTTATACATGAATCTTATCGGTTCGGTGATACAAATAAACCAGTTAAGGCTCATCAAGTTAATTATTTTATTTATCACTTAAGTTTCTACGTGGGGTTTATGAGGAAATAGTTTTATTAATAAATACAAAATTTAATCTTAGTAAAGGAATCACTTAAAAAATTACAAATCTTGTTCGAACTGCCTGCCTCGTTTTCGTATGCAAGAATGAAGCCTTCTTCGTACTTCAGTGATTGTCACCCGCGTCGAAAGCTCTTCTTTAATTGTTTCTGAAGATGTGCCACTTGCGACAAGATTGAATTTATTTACCAACACGATGGCTGCGCTGCTCACTATTACGGTTATAAATACTACTGTCTCCAAAGTTATACTTTTAACGTAAACGGTTTAATAGTTAACGGTTTAATGTTGTAGCCGTTGCGTTTGAGAACTCACAATGTCCCAGCTCTAACTGAAGAGAGAACTGAATTTCCTGCACCATATTAGGTACTTCCATTTTATTGGACATCTAACGGAACAAGACGATCGAAAATACGGAATAAGACGGTGATAATTTGTGTCTCCGATACTGTGATAATTAAGGGTGGTACTCGCAAGGAGACGTAGTTTTCCATATAGAGTTTCTCAGCCATCTTATGTGTGGATTGCAAAAAAAAAATAACTAAAAGCATTTAATGAAAATAAAATTTAACGCATAATTTTTGTATTACGAAGTAAAATGTTATATTAACTTCATTTTTAACTATGTATGTAAGAAAATCTTGAAATCTTAATTTGACCCATTTCCGGGTCTTCGATTAGGATGAAATTTTGAACACGCTCTGAGTTTTGATGACATTACATGACTAGCTAAGAAACGTCCGCGTCATTACAAATCTAATATGGCGGCCTCTCCAAGATGGCGCACCGGCTGATCTACCCCCATGATATCAAATGAAAGGGATTGTTATCAGAAATATGAAGTGTTTAGTATTTTTAACTATCTTTGCTTAAACTTGCAATTAAATGTTGACAATACGTACGCCAAATTGGACTCAGTCCAGCTGTACCAGCTGGTAAACCGTGTGGTGACGGCAGTAAGAATACATTTGTTACCACCCCAACTCCTCCTGCGGGTGTCGTAAGAGTCAACTAAGGGATTAAAATGTCAGTTACCATTATTTGATAAAAAAATGATTATGGGCAGCAGCGTTATCATGGTGGACACATTACTGCGATCGCCAATCCGCTTGCCCAGCGTGGCGATTATATGGGCATTTACCCATAATAATTAATAGGAGATGCCTACGTCCAGTAGTGGACTATGATGGGCTGATGATGTGATGTAGCTGGTTCGATGACTAAACCAGGATGCTTAGTCAAGTTGCTAATCGCTAACGCTTAGTAGCGTATCGTAGTTTTCCCTATCTGTCACTCTTTCATATTTTAGTGCTACAAAGACAGTTAGCTGTCTTTCGTTTACGATTGACGATGAAGCGTTAGCGATAGGCAACTTGTATAAGCACCCTGGGGGGTTACCATGGCGAACTAATGCAATTCAGTTTAGGTTCAGGGAAAGGGACAGTGATACAACTCGTATAGCATTTTTCTCGACCTAAACTGAACCGCATTAGTACGTCGTGGTAACCCCCCTGATATGTAATGGTATTTCAAAGTTAACCTACTTAGCAGTGCTAGGATTGAGAAGTACGGGAGTAAACCTTTCAACAAGGTGACAGAACATCTTGACATTTCAGCGTAAAAAAAACATAGATCTAGTTATCAATGTTACTGGGTAAAAGATTACCTCGAACAAATATAAAAAACCTGAAGTTAAATGGGATAAAAAACCTACTCACTTCAGATTTCAATTTTATAATATATCAGTATAAGTTTGTAAGATAGAGCCTGTAATATTTTTTGTTTTTACCAATAAATCATCTTCGGCCCGTAAATTATGATCAAACGAGTTAAAAGGCTCGTAAATTATTAATTCAATGGCAGGCAAAATGGAGCATTATTGAAGTAAATTTCAAATTCATTAATAGGGTATTTTGTACTTCACCTATTTGGATTGAGGTAAAATAAAATCGGAGCTATTATCGCTGTCATAAAACGTGTAAATAAAATAAATATGGGATGTCATATACCAAAGAAAAAACGACCAACGCTCGGTCACTCGATCTTCAGTTTCACAATTATTTTAGTGACAATTATTCTTATTCAGATTACAACCTGACAGAGCTTAGCACAAGAGTAAGGCGACAGTATATCATGAGCGAAATTAATATTTCTGTCTAACTACGAGTATAATATATTCCTTAAACAGTAACAGGTATCCCTCTCTTCCGCAAGATTCTGATACTGCCACCTTAATTCTAAGGTCTAGCCTACTACCGCGAAAATCGAAATTCGTAAATTTCGAGGATTTTTCTCTGTCACTCAAACGAAGGCGTCATTAGAGTGAGTGAGACAAATCCTCGAAATTTACGAATTTTGGTTTTTCGCGGTAGGGCCGCTGAGGCCCTACCACAAAATTTATATCCAAAATGTCACAAACGGTACGGTGTCGTGGCAATAAAAAACTTATTCCAAATTCAATCACGTCCACAACCGATCAAGTTTCAAAATACTGAGTATTAATTAGAAATGCATAGTCAATCCTTCGTCCACATTTTGTATCAAATAATTAATAATAAATATTATAATTTGTCAGCCTCCGTAGCCTAGTTGGTAGTGACCCTGCCTTCGAAGCTGGAGGTTCCGGGTTCGATCCCGGCGAGTGCATTATTTGCGTATTTATTTATCACAAATATTTGTTCCTTGGTCATGGCTGTCTATGTATTTAAGTATCTATACGTATCTATCTATTAGGTATATATATCGTCACCTGGTAGTCACATAACAGGCCTTAATTGAGCTTACCGATGGACTAGGTCGATTTGTGTAAAGATGTCCGAAAACTACCTATGCATAAAAAATATTTATTTTATTTACTTATTTATATATATAATATCACAATCAGCTTTCTGCCAATGTTCTAAATGTTGAAGGGCAAAACTTAGGTAAGTATTCAAGTCAGCAGGCGACAGGGCATTGAACTAAAGTATGACATTGTGAAAATAAGAACTTGGGCCTCAATATCACGAATACAATGTTTAATTAAGTATATTTGATTTTCTACACGTGTGCCAAGAACAAGATGTTTGAGTTTCACTCGTATGCGAGCAAAAGTTTCGGATTTGTTTAAATTTCACAGTGTAACAATGTTTCGAAGTATGACGTCAACACTTTATTTGGAATAAGATATTACTTAGGTACGTACTTCAAATTGGTGTTTGTTATTAATACAGTATTAAATTAACAACATCTACGCAATTTGTTTCAAACATGACAAAAATAAAAGCTTTTTTTAAAACTAAATGTATAACTAATAGTAATAATTATGTCGCAGTAAGATAGATAAAGCCGTTATTATAGTTTTATCTCTAGGGATAAAATTATATGACTTAACATAGCTATACTGAGGTGATTCATTACTGTTTTACTAAGACTTTAACTATAGTACCTACGTAAAAGAAAAAATCGTCACTTCCATACATTTTGGTCTACCTATAATTATTACAACCTATTTCTATGGAAAAACAGTGGTAGCGTCGTTTTTTTCTTGACTTTTCTAATTTGATTCTATTGTAAAAGTAGTTGAAAAATTTTCAGAACAATGGTAATGAGTAAAAATCTAATTAAATTTCAAAATCATTAATAAATCATGATGATTTATGGTTTTAAATGAAAATCATTTAATAAATTCATGTGATATTATCTTGTATCAACATTTTTGTTACACTTTGTAAACTCTGTACCTATTGTATGTCAAAAGTCAATTGTCACTTCAACCCCTTGTCGCCTCAATTGAAATTAATAACTGGCAATATAATTTAATATTTAATTGAACGCCAAATAGTAACTTGAATAAGCAAGGTTGGTTACACAAAACAACCATTACGGGACTTGAATCCGAAAGACAAATTTGAATAATAATTGAAAAGGGATCGGAAATTAAATACCAGTTTGACTGGATCACAAATTTACCTGCAAATCAAAGGCTTTATTATGAATATAACCATATTTTATTATATATGTACATTATTTAAATTGGCCGTGTGGTGACGGCAGTAAGAATACATTTGTCACCACCCCAACTCCTGCGGGTGTCGTAAGAGTTGACTAAGGAATTGAAGTGTCACTGACCATTATTTGATAAAAGATTGATGATCGGCAGCAGCGTCATCATAGTAAACACATTACTGCGATCGCCAATCCTCTTGCCCAGCGTGGCGATTATGGTGGCGATTACCTCCTAATGCGTATAGCATAGTTAATAGGAGAGGCCTACGTCCTGCAGTGGACTATCATAGGCTGATGCATGAAATATTTAAATAAATAAAATATAATGAATAAAAGAAACCACTTAGCTAGTATAAATTACATTAAGTCAAGTAAATCACGACTTGGTTGAACATGGTTTAACGACTACTGGTACCTATAGGCTGTTATGAAAAAGAAGGGCTCTTTGCCTTTCTTCTTGAACGCTTTGGTTGATATTTATTTCAATTGCTCCATATTTATGAACTTTCATTTAAATTTCTTAACTTTATTAATGATGATGACAAATTCAACGCGACGAAGAGTTGTCTAGTTCGCGGACGATTGTGGTAGACACATGTCTTTGAGTGGCTTAAGGTTGTAGTACCTTCGAAACATTAAGTACAGGATGTCGCTAGTGATTAGCTTCACAATACCATTAACTAAATTCGCTGTGATCGACGAAAGGTCGTCTGGTGTAATTGGAAGCACGTTAGACCGGCAATCCAGAGGAAGCGGGTTCGAATCCCGTGACAACCAGAGTCTATCGCAGTTGATTTTTTTCTACGGTAAGCACATCTGTTACGACATTGTTGAAATTGTCTTGGAAGATCGCACTTTTTTTGGGCGTATTCTTTTTCATTAAGCATTATCTGAAGTTAGTTTGATTTTGACGACTTTTAAGCGAATGCTTTTGGATTATTAAACATAAAACAGAAGAATCAATTTACAGTCCTATGGCTCATGGCTGTTTGAACTACATTAAACTATCATGTAGCAGTGGATACTGATTTTACGATGGCTACTTTATTTCGTAGACAAGCCTTATTGTTGGATATAAAAAAATATATTTCATTGATAAATCAATGAGATCGAACTTATGATCGAATTTACTTCGAACGTACTTCTACGTATATATATATTTCACATTTTGAAATGAATATGTCGATATCGATTTGATATAATTTCACAATACAATGCAGAGTGTGCGTCATAAAAAATATCTTCTTAAAGATAAAAAAGTGTAACATTACTTTTCTTTATAAATGTTGTGAAAATATGAGTCAGTCACAGCGCATTGACCCGAAGGATGCTTAAAGTTGAACTTTACATGTCATAATGCTTGGTACTTCTTGGATTTTATTGTGCAACTTTCATAACCATAAAAGTTTTGAGGTCATTTATAGTATTAAGTATCTAGTAAACAATAAGGAACCCTTTTTTATACTTTCGCCATGCTGTTCGCAGTTTAGGTTAGTGTTCGTTAGTAGGTAGGCACTAGAAATTTGCAATTTGGTACAGATATGTGTAAAAATTACGGCGATATTAGAATAAAATAAAATAAAAAACAATTTTCGCGTTCTCCCCTGACACGTAAAGTGCATATGATTATTCTATTTTGCTGTAATCATATATTGTATGTATGTAGAGTATCGTTGAAAGTCTGTTAAGAATAATTAGGGTCCCAGAAAAATAATTTTTAAATCAAAGTTTTTGGAGATCACCATCCAAACATGCTCCTCTAAATTTGATCCGTGAGTCCGAAAAATATGAAAAAATCATAGATTATAAATAAATAATAAAGGGCTTATAGAAATACTTTAAAAGAAAATGTTTTCGAATATAATCAAAACAGCCGTTTTTGAATAACAACGGAACCCTAAACTGAGCATGTCGCGACACGATCTTGACCGGTTTTTTTAATTTATTAAACTAGTTACTATTTTATTGTTAAATGAATTTGCGTTAGGCATATTTGATGTATACCCTGATGTTTCATGCATCACAGAATAAAATAAGTGCCCGTATGCGGTTTTTATGAATTCTGATAAACATTAAACATTATGCATTATAATAAAACATCGTAGCAATCGTTATTGGTTACAGGTAAAGTGGCAATATTATTAAAGTGCCTACTTCATGCATAATCATTTTATTTTTCTGGATGAAAATGAAAATTCATATGTGATTCCAAAATACTGTTATGATTGTTTAGCGCATTATTTTATAATCGTAGGATATTTATTGTTATATAATCTAATTTACTTAAATGTTAATTTATTAATCAATTTTAACTTGTACCTCTCGACAACCGAATAATAAAAATATAGACTTTTATGTGTCGGAATGTCGGATATAAATATTTTTCATTTCATTTAATTTCCTATTATTTACATAATTTCCTAGGTTTGAATACTTTATTCCCATGAATAATAATAGTACATGCATCGTTTACTAAAATATTAAATAATCAATACTGCCGTCTTAAGAAGAAAAACCATAAGTAGTCCGTGGGCTAGTCGGCCAGAAATTAGAAAACGGTATAATTTGGGGGTACCAAGTGTCCTTTTTACAGTAGTTAGACATATTCATAAGGATGTTAAAAAAGTATGATAGACATCTCAAAGTGGTAGCTAATAGGCATACGGGCTATTTCAAGATTTCCGTTGTATGACAGGTATGGTTAAAATTAGGAGGTACAAATTTTCCTTTTCACGGCTGTTAGGTAAGCAGAAAACGTCAAAAATGCAAGTTTGCCATTTATAAGTGCTACCTAACAAAAATGGGGGCCAATGAAAGATGGTGGATCTCAAGTTTTACAAAATCAAGTATATCTCGAGAACTATTAAATATATCAAATTACTCTCTGGAACAAAATTAAAGGCATATCTGTAAGCTTCATATTTTGCATATACACTATATTGCTAAAACCAACCAATAATTAATTATGACCAAATTTATGAAAATTTCGTGATTTAGTTTTTTTTGTGTCGTGTTTTTACATAGTAGTCATGACGCTAGAAAAATTAATTTTTTTTTAAAGATAGTGTATTTAATAAGCTTTAATTTGATGTACATAACTTGTTGGCGGTATTAAAAAAAAGACCCATAAAAATATTTAAATGATTTGTAGTCATAATCCACCGTATACTTAGTGATTTAAGAGGCGATGGAAGTGCCACTCGTAAATAATAGTGCTTATTTCAAATAACCAAGATTGAAAAATATAAAAAAAATCGCCTCTTAAATCACTAAGTATAAGGTGGATTATGACTACAATTCATTTAAATATTTTATATGGATCTTTTTTTTAATACCGCCAACAAGTTATATACATCAAATTAAAGCTTATTAAATACACTATCTTTAAAAAAATATTTAATTTTTCTAGCGTCATGACTACTACGTAAAAACACGACACAAAAAAAATAAAAATCACGAAATTTTCATAAATTTGGTCATAATTAATTATTGGTTGGTTTTAGCAATATGGTGTATATGCAAAATATGAAGCTTACAGATATGCCTTTAATTTTGTTCCAGAGAGTAATTAGATATATTTAATAGTTCTCGAGATATACTTGATTTTGTAAAACTTGAGATCCACCATCTTTGATTGGCCCCCATTTTTGTTAGGTAGCACTTATAAATGGCAATCTTGCATTTTTGACGTTTTTATAAGCTTACCTAACAGCCGTGAGAAGAAAAATTTGTATCTCCTAATTTTAACCATACCTGTCATACAACGGAAATCTTGAAATAGCCCGTATGCCTATTAGCTACCACTTTGAGATGTCTATCATACTTTTTTAACATCCTTATGAATATGTCTAACTACTGTAAAAAGGACACTTGGTACCCCCAAATTATACCGTTTTCTAATTTCAGACCGACTAGCCCACGGACTAAAGTGACATTTTTTGCTAAATTGAGTTATTACTAGCCTCGGAATCAGGGAAAAAAATAGAATTTTTCTATCTGACAGTTATTTCTGTATGTCCTACAGATGCCGATTTAGACAAGCATAAGTCCACGTTTTTTTAGCGAAATTACTTCCGTTTTGAAACAGAAACACCATAAGAACATATTCATAGGCAGAAAAGACTTAAGTGGCGACTTATGGTCTTTGATATTTTATCCCGAATTGGACTCCAACATTGATATCAGAAGAAGAAAAATCATATTTGTATATCGTTTAAAAGTACTAAGTAAAAAACCCACAAGTTGTCAGAAATGTTGTCGCTTTATCATGTATATTTTTTATTAATCACAAGTCTCCGAAACAGAAAAATCATAAGTTGGCAAGTTAAGTTTTTTCTTTCTCTTAGGGCTTGTTTTTATGATTTTTGTGCTTAGTGTCAGCCACTTAAATATGAACTTAAGGTTAATTTCTCAAACGTTGTTGTAACTTATGCTTTATTAGGCTAGTAGTAGCCCCCCGATTGCCTCTCGCCCTACGTCATTAGGCTCAGAAGGTGCTTTCCTGTGAAATAGTTTGCGCGTAGTTTGGCACATTGTCGTTGTACGTAATTCAGCACCATCTTTATAATGTACGAGAAGTGTCTTGCATTTAATGCAACTACATCAATAATATTACGGTTTTAAAAACAGACTCCACGGAGGACCGAAGCTTCGCTCCGGGGGCCCGAGGAGCTCCTATCCCAGTAATTTTGGGCGAAGTCGAAGGGCACGTCGCGTGAGGGCCGAAACATTACCAGAACCAATGTTAATCTATGTTGACCTAGTCTGAAGGGCGAGTTCCAGGGTGGAAGGCCTTCACTTCGAGGGTGCATGTCACTTGCGAGTACGTAAAGCGAGGCCGATGGCCATGCTTCTTCAATTATCCCAGCATCTAAATAAGCCGACATCTGCGATGGACCCAAGGCCCGACCGGGGAGCCCACAAGGTACAACCGTCCTTAACTGTCTTTATAAAAAATAAAAAATCGAACCGGCTGCTGATCTGACAGCAGAACGGCTAAATCTGGCTTTTATTGTTCCTCTTCAGCCGCACCACATCGTCTGCCTAAGCTCGATTTTTAGTAGCGATTTGGTACCTATCATCACTACTTTAATGTATTTTTAAATAAATTTATTCCATTTAACAGCAGAGTGAAATTTGGACAAAGTTAAAATGTTATATAAAATAAATAATAACATTATTATTTTATTAAACGTAAACGACTCTTAATATCGATTTTAACAAGGAAAAACTACTTGAATATAAAGTGTATAACCTTAGTTTTATGGTACTTTATCCATTGATGTCGAAAAAATTGTTCTTGCCTCTAATTTTATCTTCTGTAGGAGTTTTTTTTACAAACATCCTTTGCTCATTATATTTCATATTCTTGTCCATTGGACTATTGGTAGGTACTGTGACAATAATAGTTACCTACTTTGCTAAAAATGTTTAGCTGAAGTTACCAATAACTCGTTCACCGAGACATCCGTTACTGCAAAAAGCAGTGTTTTTTTACATTTTTTGACTTAATGACGAAGTCACATTTTCATAGTTGGTTACTTTTATTTTCGGTGTTGGTAGGCTTGTTCTTTTTTAAAGTTTCGTGATGCCCATGCTTTAAGGATATTTTTATCAATATTATAGTTATATTTAGATGTCCTTTTGAACTCTCTGTTCGATTTGGTGCCTGTGAAATCTTGCCTAATTAAAAAAAATAGAATTATCGTCGATTTTGGCCATAGCAAATGTGTCCTGTGGAAAATATACGCAATTTTGCGACATTGTTTAATTTCTAAAGAAAGATTCTAAAACACACAAAACTTCCCAAATTAATTAACAAATGTATCCAAATTAATTTAGCATTGAGATACACTTTCAATTTAATTTTGTAATTTTTTAACTTCGTCAAAATCAGTGTTGCTTTCATTCCGCATACGTTACTCCATTGTTTTATTAATCCCTGCTATTATTATAAAAGTCAGAATTTGATTCTGTTTACTAAATAAATAAAACACAAGTACCCTGTTGTGTTTTTTCTGTTTCTGGACCGATTAGAAACGTAAGCATAAGCGTGTACTTATGGTTTTTTTCTTAGACCTCATAAAACAAAACTAACGGAAAAAACATAAGTGGGCACTTGTGTTATTTCATGTTAGTACTTCTATTATGTTACTACTTACTTTACGACGTAGAAACAGTTTTTTCTAAATAACTAATTTAAATAAATATAAAATGGAATACTATGCAATGCATAAAATATTCACAATATTGTTTTATTCATAAACAAAAGTTTCCACCTTATATTTCGAATTTAAGTTATGTTGGCTGACGTGCAAAGTTTTTTGGCTTTTTCTCGAAACTAACTTTTTGGCATTTATGGTTTTTTTTGTTAAGACGGCAGAATAATTTGGCAGTAAAAACCAGATCGATAACCAGACAATCATTCCCGTTTACATGGTTTTTAATTTGCCACCATTTTTATACTGAAATCTTGGCTTGCAAGAAAATAGAGTGATTTTGCACTAATTTACTGGCCAGAAACATAGTTATACAATTTAAATATGAAAAACGATTTTGCCTGTTCTGTAATTCTCATTGAAGTTTATTAATGAGCTGTGACGGAGAGTTGGAGGAAGTTGAAATAAAATACGGCATAAGAAAATAAAATAAAATTGGTACTATTAAAATAATTGCTCGTTTCATACATTTCGAAACATGTACAAAGACACCTACTATAAATAAAAGCAACGGACACTTAAAAAAACATCTGTAAGCTAAATTAAATGGAAATTTTTCTTGTGAATCAGGATACGTATTTCATAACATTATCGCAACACATCATAATGCTATGCAAATAAAATACATCGTGCATCAGTACCTACCTATAGGTACAGTTAACAAATTTATACAGTGACCAAATAAATAAATTTCATTTGAATATCATTGAGTTTTACTTGATTATTAATTATGGCATCATCAAATTGTAAAACATACTTTATATTCATTGAGTCATGTTATTTGAGAATGACTTGTTGCTACGAGTATTCGAAAGATACCTATATTGTAAGCAGATACTAGTAACATGTAACAGACTGTCAATTTTAATACAAGTTAGCTTGTATTTTTCATAAACCATGACATCTAATAATGTTTTTAACCAACTTCAAAAAAGGAGGTCTTTAAATTCGACTGATTTTTTAGGGCTCCGTAGCCAAAATGGCAAAAACGGAACCCTTATAGATTCGTCATGTCCGTCTGTCCGTCTGTCACAGCCGATTTACTCGGAAACTATAAATGCTACAGTAACGAAATTTGGTTAGGGTATGCTACTACGCTACAGGATTATGATACTAAATTGTAAAAAAAAACCATTGGGGTGGGGGCCCTCCATACATGTAACTGAGGGATAGAAAAAAATTTTTTGTTGTATATAAGCATGTGGGGTATTAGTAGAAAGGTCTTTGAAAATGATATGAAGGTTTATAAATCTCATTTTTATTTAAGCAAATCGTTTTCGAGATATCATCTCTCAAAGTCTGAAAAATGTGCCCCCCCCCCTCTATTTTTTAACTGCGCGATATAAAATTCTAAAAAAAATATATGTTATGCACATTAACAAACTCTATCAACGATTTTTGATTTGATTAAATTATCTCCTATAGTTTTTGAGGTAGGATGATTCAACTGTATTTTTTTAATAATAAATTGATAATGGTACGGAACCCTTCGCGCGCGAGTCTGACTCACACTTGGCCGGTTTTTTTGTATGTATGTTTCTCGATATCGCCGAGAATCGTGACCAGATTTTTTTTAATCGAACGGTTATAAAACCAACTCGCGGTCTGATATGAATTATGTATACCAAAAAAAAACAACACGTAAATTCACAAATCCAAAATAAATAAATAAATAAATGTTTAGCCAATAAAATATGTCAACTCGTCTTCTGTGAGTATATCTTATTACTTATTTGTCTCTGGTTGTAAGGAAAAACGATGAGCAAAACCGGTTTCCGGGGACTACCGTCACGTGCCTAGTGGGCTAATCTGCAACTATTGGCGCACACTAATTTTGTATGAACCGTTGTATGTATGAAATTAAAATGTATTTTATTTTATTTATCGTATGTTAATTATATTACACTGTTGTACATTAATTATTATCTAAATTTACATTTCTCCAAAGTAAGTAGCTGCTGCTGACCTCGTGCCATTTTTAAGGTCTTCTACTGGGCCTTAAATAAAATAAAATTTGGCAATCCTACTAACAAACGCAGTAGAAACGGCGAAAAAATAAATAAGTACCTACAAAATTTCTATGAGGGCTGCCCCTTTCTACTGATTTCCAGACTTCTTGTATGTAATATATAATTGAATTTTATACTTTTCACGTACTAAAACATAAAAAAATATGTAAAAAATGTTATTTAAAAATGATATTAAACTTGATTACTCATGAATTGCTTACTACGTATTGACTTTTTAAAGAAAAAAAGTTAATAGTAGTATTAAATCAATTTGATTGAAATCTAAAAATAATTAAATACACTAGTCAAAAAAAGAATACGATTACGTGGGTGTGATTATTTTTGTTAATGTTACTAATAAATCATTTCCTATTAGAACTAGGGAATGGAACTAACGGAATAGGTAAAAAAGTTATAGTTTTAACTAATTAGCAATTTAATATCGTTGTTTTAACCAAAACTTATTAACTAACAAATACTTACTTAAAATATCTCAGTTAGGTACTATTATTACTCAGTTCTGATTCAATACTGACATACATATACCTTGCTAAGAGAACTCGTAGTGACATTTTTACAATGACTTTTGGTAGCCAGCCGACGATATTGTTCCGATAATATTGCAGAATAACCTTACTCGGCGATCAGATTTTGTACCAGTATATTAGCGATGTCGAAGGCCAAGTTACCTTATTCGCTTGTAACTTGCCTTCGGAACGGACGATCGCTCACCATGTTCCACATTATTTTTTTAATCACCATTTTTGGGGTCATTGACATCAACGTTAGTGCCCCTATCGACTATTTCCCTATATTCGGAAAGGATTCAGATGCCATCGTTTTTGAAGGACCAACTAATTCTGAAGCGGGGGCTCTTATTGAAATTCGATTTGGTGATAATACGCAAAATAATAAGAGTGAAAATAACAATGAAAATAGCACCGATGTAAATTGCGAAGAAACTGGTGATATCAGCGGTGATATAAGCAGTGAAAACAGCATTGATGCCGAGTTTAACAGTGAAATCAGCGTGTACAACAGTGTGGAGCCTAGTGAAAGCAGTAACTTTGCTGCTATCAAATGTCCAAAAGGAACTGTGCTTGTTGGTGATACGTGTTTTCCTGATGATTAACTAAAAAACAATAGTGATGACATTTTGAAACTAATTGAGAGTCCTGAGAATGTAATAGCGTTGTGGGTAGAAAATACTTATTTGATTGTACTTACTAGGATTATAATATTTGTAAACAGTCCGAATCATATTATGTAATGGTGCAAACGAACTTCTAATGTTTGATACATTAATTTGTGCCTAACTTTTCTAACAGCTCAAAACAAAATAAGTTGTATATAAAAATGCTCAAAAATAAGTCCCAGTGCACTTTAATTCTGTGTAATAAGAACGTCGTAACATGTTTATAAGAGGATTTTTTCAATACATATTTTTGCACTTGACTGTAGCTGCTAAGAATATTTTAGGAATAAGAGTTTTGTTTTTTAACACCGAATGATCAATATTTTGACGCTAAGATTGTGTACTACGTGTATAATATTCGTAAATATATCAACATGATGGGAGTTAATAATAAAATCAGTCAGCAATATTAAGAAGAGTAGGTGCAAGTTTTCATCTTTGCAGAGTCTGTACTGTAATTAAACTCATGTGTTTTTAACCGTAATTTTAGTAATTTGTGTTAGTTCTAAATAAGTTATAATTTTTAGCATTTTTAATGTATTGATTTGATAGTATTATGAAATGTATAACATGTATACCGTTTAATTATATTTATAAGTATTATGTCTCACGATAGTTCAATTATTTGTAGAGCCTAATTATAAACTGAGTTAAGTATATAATCATTTTAAAGAAAGATTATTACCAAATACCAGTGCTGACATAGAATAATGGAATAAGGAGAAAATGCAGAAGTAAGACTGAACGAGACTGATGACCTAGTTCAAGATATTAATTTAGAAACTATGATAATTTGATTGGGATATGATTAACAATAGTGTATACATGGATATGGAACAGTGTACTAAAATAATTTATTTTAAGCAGCTAGTTTGGGTCTTCAAAAGACAATATTGATATTTTTAAGATATATAGATGTTTATAGCCTGAATGTGTACTAGAGCATCAAGGGAAAACCTGTCAATACAGCAAATACAATTGTTTTGTTTGTTTTTTTTTTTTGTCACAAATATTTGTTACTCGGTCATGGTTATGAGATGGCGGTTGCAATTTGTGTAATATTATTATTTTATATTATAAAATAGTTATTCTGTGACTTTTCGTTTGACATATCAGACAGCCAGCAGATACCATTCTACAATCGTTTACCATAAGCGATTAGTCACGTGACTATAATAATGTATAGTAAACGGTCCCGTGACTTTCGTTCGAATCTGTCATTCTCATACATTAATTACTTATCGCTTATAATATACGATTGTACAATGGCATTTTGGGTAGGCCTGTTGTATACGGTTAGAATCTGAAACACTGTTTACGCGTTGCCTTAACCGATACGGATATAGAAGAAGCAATAGATGTATATATTGGCAGTTTATCCGGTGAGAGAGTTGTCTATGTGAGTCGATAAAGATAAAATTCATACAAGGAATGCTCCCGGTACTGTTTTTTATTGCAAGAACTGAGAATTGGCAGTTCCGGTACGGCTTCTATACAAAAAATAGTACCGGAACGCCTACTACTTTAGTTGCATTAGTAAGTTGACGTAAGTAAATCCCGTTACATGTTGTGCATGAATATTTACATTACTTCAATTTTTTACACAACTTAAGGTTTAAGCAAAAAACAGGTACTTAGATTGTATTACAATTGAAGATGACTGTCGTAAAATTAAGCCGGATTTTATTTTTTATCTCAAAGTAAGTCTAAATATGTTATTTTCTTATGAAACGCTCTTAATAGAAGCTCCGTTTAAAGATATTTTGACATAAAAGAACGTAATGTGATGAGAATGATTACGTTTAATGTTTAATACAAAAAAGGTAAACAAAGGTATCTGCTTAAGCATTCATGTAAATAATATATGAGCTTGTCCAAATAACCTGTTTGAAAAAGGCGTGTCCGAGTATTTGAGGTCACAAAATACCTATGGATATTTAGATTTTTTATATAAGAATATAGTGTAGTATAGTAAAGGTATTCGACCTTGTTGATAGGTATGAATTATTTAGTAATGGTTTACTGCAATTAGAGCGGCCGCACACCTGTAAGTTTTTACGTAAGTTATATGAACGCAGCTAAACTAAGGAATGAGATAGTGATATGCACCTCTCGTTCCTTAGTATAGCTCCGTCCCTATAAATTACGTAGGAACTTACAGGTGTACGGCCGCTCTTAGATTGGGTTTGACTGTTAATGCCAATGATTTTAAATGTACTTTATGAAAACCGACAAAACATTCTAAATATAATTATAATAATGACACCACGGCTTTTATTGAAAATTCCATTAAAACACCATCAATCATTACTTTGTTCTAATCTGTAAACTTGAATTTTGACCATGGTAGCAGGATTAAGAACATAAAGTTGCGACCACACCGCAGCTTAAAAAACGGTCACGATACGAAATCGCAGTGACGCGTCGTATACGTACTGTTTTTGACGCATGCTCCCCAAACCGCTGCTTAAAATACGCTGACGCACCGTAAATTGATCTGCGTAAAAATCGCAAAAAATATGACTCGGAGATCTAGCATACGACGCGTCACAGCGATTCCGTATCGTGACCGTTTTTTAAGCTGCGGTCTGGCTGCACCTTAAATTAGATAGTTTACGCCTCGTTGGATTGATTGAAGAATAGGGGGAAGTAGTTTCTCTACCAAGTTAAATTTGAGCCTCCTTTTCACGACACCGCAAATTGTTTTAAAATACCAAGTATGATTTTAATAAACTACTAATACTTAAGATCTTCTGTGTTTTGTTTCTACGTAATATTCTAACGGTTTGTTTCACAATCCTGTGGCCGAGGGGTGACGGCAGTAATAATAAATTTGTGACTACCCCAACTATTCCTACGGGTGTCGTAAGAGTCGTTTAAGGGTTTGAAGTGTCACTGCCCATTCTTTGACAGAAGATTGATGATGGACAGCAGCGTCATCATAATGGACAGATTACTGCGGTCGCCAATCCACATGCCCAGCTTGGCGTTTATGAGCAACCTCCTAATGCGTCGATACGCATAGTAAGAGAGGCCTACTTCCAGCAGTAGACTAAAATAGGCTGACGATGCATGTGTTTTACAATCCCCGGATAAATCTGGTAAACCAAATTTAGCAGTAACAGAAGAAAACAAACGACATGCTTAGTGTCAGAAAAAGAGAATATGAAGGGTCCTCGGTAAAAACATGTCCAGTGCTTAAAAAAATCAGGGCAAATTTACAACTTATTCTGTTAAACGTAAGGTGGTTTTTCCTTCTGTAATTTGAATTGACTAGACATGTTCTTTCCGTGGACCCTTCATATGATTATTTCTGACTAAATATGTATAAGGTGGATAAATCACTATAGCCAAATGATAAAAGTGCATGTAATTTATATAGAGCTTGCGTCATTATTTGAATACGGAACACCAAATGCCTTTTAAAAAACGCGTTACTACTACATGCTCCAATGACCATGAGACCGAATGACAAACAATAAAAAATTGCGTAATTTACGTTGTGTTCATCCTGCTCGTACTTGCGTATTGGCACAAACCGAGGAGTGAGAGGGATAAAAAGTAAGTTACTCAATCGGTTCAGTCAGCTCACGCTGTCAAGCCATGGTAAGGATGTACGTAGATCCTTCTAGTTACGTTTCAAATACATAACTAGTATGCTACCCTCGTAAAAACCAAGAAAAAGATGGAAATGATTATTAGCCAAACCTTGAGCATTATTTTTTAAAAACACAAATATACAATTAATTTACCT
This sequence comes from Thaumatotibia leucotreta, assembly GCA_025490895.1. Classification (NCBI taxonomy): domain Eukaryota; kingdom Metazoa; phylum Arthropoda; class Insecta; order Lepidoptera; family Tortricidae; genus Thaumatotibia; species Thaumatotibia leucotreta. Next base: position 46,019 of record JALPQI010006189.1, read on the forward strand.
CCAGAAAAAATGTAAGAAGCAAGGTACATTCAAACTTAAATAATGTAATATGATAACCAGTGGTAATATGATAGCCAGTAATGTAAATAACATAATTCATAGTTGCATTGCCAATTTAGGCCAGATTGAATGAAATCAATCACAAATCAAGACGAGATATTGAGGCAAGAACTGGCGTAATTCACGTACAATTGTCTTATTGATGCTGCATTTGAAGAGAAATTCAAAGGCTTCAATGCTATTGTCAGTGACACGCGGATGGCGGATATCAGCGTCAAGCGGATGTGACGTCACTCGCCTACATGAACGTACAAAGCAGGTATGTGCTTTGATTTGACTTATTCGTAAATAAGTGATATTTAGAAATTGGATACTTCCTAGTTGAGTCACACGCGGAAAATAAAAGTTGTGTCATTTGATCCCTCAAGCATGTCTTCATGTTTTTCGTGTCATACGTATATTGTTGACATTTCCAGAAAAATGTTCACCAACTCTACCTAATTAGAGTCAGCTGTTTAAAAAAATACATAAAATTAAAGAAAAAAAAACCTTTTTAAAAACAAGCTTTTATTATTTGTTTATAAAATGAACTAAAAAGTTAAAAATAAATTAACTCTAAAAAGAAATATAACACTTTGTAACTTGATTGTAACCTTTAACGAAAAATAAGCGTCTTCGTCTAGGACAAAATTATTCCATATTGTGCAAATTTATTCAATTTTAACACTAAAACTTTTCACCATACATAATTATTCAATTTCGTCCCCCCTCTTTATCATAGTCCCCATTTATAAATGAAAGCGTGTTACATTTAATACAACACAACATTTTCCTCAAGCTATGACAATGTAACACGCTTTCATTTATAAATGGAGACTATGATAAAGAGGGGGGACGAGATTGAATAATTATGTATGGTGAAAAGTTTTAGTGTTAAAATTAAATAAATTTGTACAATATGGAATAATTTGTCCTAGACGAAGACGCTTATTTTTCGTTAAAGGTTACAATCAAGTTACAAAGTGTTATATTTCTTTTTAGAGTTAATTTATTTTTAACTTTTTAGTTCATTTTATAAACAAATAATAAAAGCTTGTTTTTAAAAAGGTTTTTTTTTCTTTAATTTTATTTTTAACTTTTTAGTACCTCTATTTTTAATTCGAGATTTACTACGACGTAGGTCGCAGCGCGTAGCAGCGTTATTCCGTTATTAGTCCGTGGGCTAGTCGGCCTGAAATTAGAAAACGGTATAATTTGGGGGTACCAAGTGTCCTTTTCACAGTAGTTAGACATATTCATAAGCAAGGATCGGACAAACGCCCGTCATTTTGTAAACATAACCCTGTTCCTTACAGTAGAGACTTCCTTATCTTATGATGTTAACTTATTTAATTTTATAAGATTTTTTTTTAATATTCTAACTCAAAATACACCAATTGTCAATTACTACCAGTGTTGGAAAAAACTAATGTCGTAACGAATGAAATTCAAATGAACCTGTTGTCAGTATGCACCGTTCTTCATTAGCACTTTTCTTAATATGGGCTAATCCCAAATGGAATGAAGCTCATAAAGGCCGCAGAACACAGACGGCTCTTTTCCCAAAATACCCAAAATTTTAAATGCGGGAAAATCACAGAAGACCCTACTCACAAAACAGCCTCTTCCCAAAATACCCCAAATTCCGATTGTCATTTGTTTTTGGTTTGGTGTCATAACAATTGAATCGAATAAATATGGTAGGTATTTAAAAAAGTATGTATTTAGGAGATCGCAACTCCTATGTACTTGTACACACCATGATTATGAATTTGTGACCCAAAAACGAATTAGAATTTTTGATATTAAATTTCGATGTATTGAGTGTAATAATATCTTCTTCCGTTACCGTGATAATTATTCATTAAATAAAACTATTTAAATGGATTATGTATATCGCGATTATTAATTAATTTTACTTAAATCATTTATTGGTCACAATCATGATATCGTCGACCGTAGGTTCAATTAGGGTAAGGGACAAAATACGACTTTACAGGAGAGCCAAACAAAGTTTTTTTTTCTGCTTATTCGCTCATAACTTTTATTGTATTTGAACTTTCCTGGCTCCGATTTCACACGTATTCTTATATTTTGGTGCTCTTTCCGCCTAAATAGTATTTATTTACGTAGACTAAATAATAAGGAAAATTGGTGTCCGTTACTCTAATGTGTTTCATTACTAACGTCGATTACACTCGTAGCGATTTCTAGTCATGTCCTTTACGCTAATTTGACTTCGATTTACAGATGCAATTATCATTAAAAAAAATAAAGTAAGGGTATTTTAATGATTTTTTTAATTAAAGCAAAATAATGTAGGATAGTGTATTTGTAAAAATATGCTACGTGAGTTTTAGCGTAAGGATGATCCGTTTTGAAAAATAAGAAAAAAAATAAGTTATTTTGTCTAAATGTGTATAGGAAATTCAAGTCCTATTGTTTGTGTGGTTTACTTGAAATGTCTTATTCCCTAACCTGTACCTACGCTAAGTTTTTTCTTGGAATGAAACATAATTATTTTCGTAATTATATTTATTTCTTGTCATCAAAATAAACAAACATACATACATAAAGCTGATCAGAATCTCGTTTGAGTATTCAGGTAAAAAGTAAGTTATTATGTTTGATAGTTTTACCACACAGTAATTATCTAAAAATAATTATGACAGAAAGAAACCTAAATAATCTACTTTTTTAATAATTGACAGTCTTAACACAAATAATAATCATTTTTATCATTAATAACATAAATTATAATAAACTTTTTTAACAGGTATAGTATTATAACTTGGATTATTTCAATGAACTAGTATAAATGAGAATAATATTATGTCGCATTATGTAATTCGTACACTAAGTAAAAGACGGGAAATCTATCTCGCTGCGACATACTGTCGCACCAATCATGTTCTAAGCGTGTAGGAGAATATACCCATAAAAACCAGAGACATAAAAAAAGTGACTGAAATAGTTCGTTTGTGAACTAGAGTACAATACAATACAAAACTATTTATTGCACACCTCACACGTAATAAAGAACAAAAGTTCACAAAACAAAAGAAATACAAAAAACAGATGTCACAAAAGGCGGCCTTATCGCTAAAAAGCGATCTCTTCCAGACAACCTTTGGGTAGTGGAGACACGATTACAAAAATGTAGGTAGTAGGTGGTGCAGAAAACCTATCGAGAGTACCTATCGATATTCTAATTGTTCTGTGGTACCGGTACCACTTTAAGCTTAACCAAAACGTCCCGCAGACTGATAATAACTACGACTAAAAAGAACAGATGAAGGCAAACCTGAACCTAAAGGAAAATTTTCCTTGTTAATTTTCCTTTACAGCCAATATAAATCCAGCATAGAAAACAATATTCACAGTTACTCATCATGGCTGCATTGAAACATTTAAAGACTACCCTTTTTCTTCTATTCGTTGTGGCTGTTGTCAGCCAAGCTGAAAAGCGTGCACCAAGTTGCGATAACGCGCGCGGGTCAGAGGGAGACAAACCGGGGCAATGTTGCCAGCAAGAGGGGTACTCGGGCTTCAGCCGCTGCGATGGTCAACAGATATCCTGCGAGGACACGATGCGTGGGGGTGACATGGCTTGTACGCAATGTACGCCCCCCAAAAACATGGCCATGAAAAATTCGACCATGAGTAACGTGGTCTCTGATATGCTAATGTTTCCCGATCGAAGAGTTCTGCATGACAAACGATATCAATAATCATTAAAAAAACCGACTTCAACCGATATCTCAAAGATCCCATAATCAGACCCCAACTTGATGCCAACGGGACTAACTCGGTTTATTCTGAAGTCGGTTAAAAAATTATTTATGGAAATCGGTTGACGTGGTATCGAGTTATTCATCCAATTATCGTGTACAATGCACATGCTTAATGCCAATTAAGAATTATAATTATCAGAACTGGACCAAATTATAATGGGACCATCAGCTTTCGAATAAAAAAAGAACCATCGAAATCGCTAACAGTTGTATTGAGAACCTCCTCCTTTTTTAAAGTCGGTTGAAAACACTATAATTCCATTTTATAATTTACTTAATGAACTTTGTTATCGGAAGCCTTGGATAAGAAATGATGGCAAAGTAAAGAGTTGGAAGAAATTACTTCGTATTTTATTTTTACCGTATTAGTACAGATTTTGTTTATATAATTTTTATTCATATATTAGCTTTGAGTTTTTCAAGTCTTCGATATTATAAGTACTTGTATTGTTTCTAATTTTTAATAAGCATGTATGAAATAAAAATAGCATATTATTGGGAAATAAATGGTGAAATTGATTATAGTTTGTATATTTTGCATACTGCGCAGAACACCCCTTTAATTAGGATAATTTTTTGTTCATGCCTTGTCGCGATTTTACACAATAGATTTCATATATCTGAACGTGATCACTTGTGTCTGCGACCAATAATTATATAACATGGACGTGTAACAACAAGGACGTGTGTGTTCAATGTGCCAAGATGGGCAGGACATAGCGCTTTTCTTAACACCGCGCATATTTCGGTGCAACATTTTGACAAATGTTTATAGAATATGGCCAATCAAAACATTGATGGACCAATCACAAGTATTTTTAAATGGCGGTTTAAGTTTTTATAGGTTGACATGGAAATTCAATATCGTGATGCATTGAAGAGGTGGTGACATTTGTCAAGTAAAATTCAGGACCGTTTTTGAAAGGCAATTTAGTATGGCATGCGGCTTCCATGTTTTATTTGTTCGTAGACTTGTGTAATGATTTCTACAAAATCTTGAGTCTTCCTAGCAGCAACTCTGCACAACATGGTCAAAGTCAACGCAAACTTTTTTATATTTAAATAAGCATAGCAAAAGCACTTTTGAATGTACTTCCAGTTTTAAAGCTACACTACTTCGGGTTCGAATCCCAGCGAGGGCATTATTTGTGTCTTTATTTATCACAAATATTTGTTCCTTGGTCATGGCTGTCTACCCGTATGTATGTAAGTATCTATAATAATATTAAATTATTCATTCATTCCGTCAAAGAAATATTCTGTCAAGCATAAAGTTTAAACATAACATACAAAAAATTAGCGTAACGCATACATCGTATAAATTACTATGCGAGCAAATTAAAGTAAGGAACAATTATTTCAATACAACACGCAATCACTTTAGGGTATCGGCAAAATATTTTTTTTCGATTCCAAAATTATTAGCGTAATAACACTTTTGTTATTTTCTCATCAAAAATAAACCGTGTAAGGGTCATTCCCTAAGTGCAAGGCCGGTTACCTTGTTTAAATTCGGTTGCTTACGTACATTACACTAATTCTTAGTAGCTGTGTAGAATTTTTTTCTAATTACTTTATTTTATGGAGCTATTTTGATCCGGTACACCCTAAAAAAAAATAGGGTAAGGAACATTTTTTTAAAGCTAGAATTTTTTTATATACACCATTCGAAAGAGCGGAAAATTTTGAACAAAACTGTATACTTAACTCATTTTCGCCATTTTGTCCCTTACCCTAATTGAACCTACGGTCGACGATATGTACAACTTGTACAAGTAAAAAAGAGTTGGGGTCACCTAAATAAATACTTTGTGTTAGCGTTTTAAAAAAACGTGATACTAAATAAAATATGTTAATATCATAAGATAAGGAAGTCTCTACTGTACGGAACAGGGTTATGTTTTCAAAATGACGGGCGTTTGTCCGATCCTTGTCATAAGGATGTTAAAAAAGTATGATAGACATCTCAAAGTGGTAGCTAATAGACATACAGGCTATTTCAAGATTTCCGTTGTATGACAGGTACTTATGGTTAAAATTAGGAAGTACAAATTTTCCTTTTCACGGCTGTTAGGTAAGCTTATAAAAACGTCAAAAATGCAAGATTGCCATTTATAAGTGCTACCTAACAAAAATGGGGGCCAATCAAAGATGGTGGATTCAGGCCGACTAGCCCACGGACTATATGAAGTCCGTAGTTCGTTCACATGATATGTAATATGTACTGATTTAAATATCAATAATGTTGAATTTATGTAATCACTTGTTAGTTATTTGTAACGTTTCTCATTCTATACATTTCTTTTAATGCATCAACATTACAAGGTTTCTTCAACGTCAACTTGGAGCAGTCAAGTTCTTCGATTTGAAGACCTGCTAAATACCTAACTCGGCTTATAGCTACATAAGCTTGACCAGCAGCGAACAATTTGGAGCCTAGATAAATAACAGCATGATCTACAGTAGTTCCCTGCATTTTATGCACAGTTGAAGCCCAAGACAAGACAATCGGGAGCATTCTTCTTTCAGCTGTGCCGTGATTAAATTTAGCAGGAAATTGAATTAATTTTGGTGTATTATGTGAATGCCATCGTTACCAAAGTCTACGCGAACCGATGATACATCGCTATCGTATAGTTGAGCACGTCTGTAATACGGCCATATGATTTCAGTGATGTGACCTATTGCTCCATTCACAAGTCCTTTAACAACGTCAACGTTAGACCTCAACATAACTTTAGCACCAACAAATATTTCTAGTTCTTTTGGAAGACCTCCTGTTTTGTTAATAACCGTGTGTATTATTTTATTAATATCAATCTGATCATTCTTTTTTGATCCATCAATTAATTGATCTTGTGCTATTATTTTATATTTGTGTATTCTTCTTCCTAAAATGTTCAAGAACGGCTGAATTATGTTTATTGACCTGCTGATGCGTTGGGTAAATACGTAGAGCTTTTTCAATCGGAGACTCGTCAAGACGAATCAAACGAGACCAAACTCGATGGGGTTGCGTCGTTTAATTACGGAGTTCCTATGGCCACCTTCCGGCTCCATCATCAGACTCTGGTTACCATATAGTATCAAAGTACTCGTCAAGACTAATCCAATGAGCCCAAACTCGATAGGGTTGCGTCGTTTAATTACGGAGTTCCTATGGCCACCTTCCGGCTCCATCATCAGACCCTGGCGACCATATCGTATCAAAGTACTCGTCAAGACTAATACAATGAACTCAAACTCGATAGGGTTGCATCGTTTAATTACGGAGTTCCTATGGCCACCTTCCGGCTCCATCATCAGACCCTGGTTACCATATAGTATCAAAGTACTCGTCAAGACTAATCCAATGAGCTCAAACTCGATAGGGTTGTATCGTTTAATTACGGAGTTTCTATGGCCACCTTCCGGCTCCATCATCAGACCCTGGTTACCATATAGTATCAAAGTACTCGTCAAGACTAATCCAATGAGCTCAAACTCGATAGGGTTGCATCGTTTAATTACGGAGTTCCTATGGCCACCTTCCGGCTCCATCATCAGACCCTGGTTGCCATATAGTATCAAAGTACTCGTCAAGACTAATCCAATGAGCTCAAACTCGATAGGGTTGCATCGTTTAATTACGGAGTTCCTATGGCCACCTTCCGGCTCCATCATCAGACCCTGGTTACCATATAGTATCAAAGTACTCGTCAAGACTAATCCAATGAGCTCAAACTCGATAGGGTTGCCTCGTTTAATTACTGAGTTCCTATGGTCACCTTCCGGCTCCATCATCAGACCCTGGTTACCATATAGTATCAAAGTACTCGTCAAGACTTATCCAATGAGCTCAAACTAGATAGGGTTGCATCGTTTCATTACGGAGTTCCTATGGCCACCTTCCGGCTCCATCATCAGACCCTGGTTACCATATAGTATCAAAGACATCAAAGTACTTGTCAAGACGAATCCAATGAGCTCAAACTCGATATGGTTGCTTCATTTAATTACGGAGTTCCTATGGCCACCTTCCAGCTCCATCATCAGATCAGCTCTATGTCACAATAACATTGCATTGTCATCCGATTTATACATGCATTCTAAATTTCAGCTGAATCGGAAACCGGGAAGTGGATCAAATTTAAGTTGCAAGATTTGATTACAGAACGACAGACAACGGGACAGGTGAAACTAAATAAAAGCTTGTAAAAAAATAGAAACCTTAAACGATCTCACACATGGTGTCTTAGTCCTAATTTGTGTAAGATTGTCCGATGATATTTTTTATTTATTTATTTGAATCTTGATTTGTCAGTACCAATGTACCAAATGATTGAAAACCTCTTTCTTCCTTTTTTATGATATAGATAATATTTTAAAGCAGAGGGAAGCTAGTAAGAAACAGAACAATTGTAATAGTAGTGAATTAGGTATAGAAGTAGCGACTTTGTAAAAATAACAACGAGCAGGGGGGCTACAATGATCTCTTAATGCGATTCAGTTTAGGTTTTGTTTGTCAGTTTTCCACAGGTATTCTATGGATTTGACGCATTACCATTTGGTTAAGGTCCTTGAATCGTATTAGTAGATCGTAGTAGTCCCCCAGTCTTCGACTTCAAAAACGTACAATTCGCTGACAAAATTACTATGACTGTGGGCTCCTGGTAATATCGCAGACAGCTAGAGTTCATACATACATACATACATCATCAGCCTATGATAGTCCACTGCTGTACGTAAGCCTCTCCTATGAACTATGCGTATAGACGCATTAGGAGGTAAATGCCCATAATCGCCACGCTGTGCAAGCGGATTGACGATCGCAGTAACGTGTCCACTATGATGACGCTGCTGCCCATCATCAATCTTTTATCAAATAATGGTCAGTGACACTTCGACCCCTTAGTCGACTCTTACGACACCCGCAGGAGGAGTTGGGGTGATGACAAATGTATTCTTACTGCCGTCACCATACGGCAAAGTTCGCTTCACCTTTAAAATAAAATAGAATTTAGCCGACGTTCAACAATTATCAGAATCACCTATTAATTAACCGCGCCTAATGGATGGATTAATAACAGTTGATTTATTGCAGAATTCAGAAATTCTGTTTCAAAGCGAATGCCGGCTCGATACACGCTTATTAGAATATGACGAGTTTCATGAATATTCGAAATATATTCCGTCGTATAGCCTAATAATTAGTAACCGAAACTGTGGATGAAAAACTTTAACAAAACTTTGAAAATGGACAAGTTCGCATTTGGCATTTGTTCACACACTAGTCAAGAAAATACGAATATTGTTGCAAAATTTGTAGCCAATTTTATTGCCTATCGTGAAATCTGGAACTTACAACGTTGGGGTATGTAGATAATGTATATTTTATGGATGTATGTGCTCTTTTACGTGTACTTGAAAAGTTTTGCTAACGTTTTGCATCCTAAGTTCGGATCCTTACTGAATAATCGTCGTTGCCGTATAGCAGGTAGTGTGCGGCCTGTGTATAGGGACTGAAATAGTTAGCGTTAGCTTCACGTTCTAACAAGTATTCAACTGTAAAAGTGAGGTGTAGCACGATAAATGGTAAATGAATAAAACGGAGCCAACATAAGCCACTTGACCGGACAGGGTAGCTAGCGATTGCGCTACGGAGTCTGTCAAATGGTGGTTCTCCGAGAAGCGTTTCAACCGCTCGGTTTTTTCATTGTCATCCCGCAATTATTAGCAAAACAGCAGGCCGAGTAGCAACAACATTGATTGCGCTGGATTGGATATTGGTACTGAATTACTGACGTTTCCATTAAAATAGCACTCTTAGGATCATCTGCTGTAACAATACTTGCCGAGAGTAGAATCACGAAACAAAAACGCCGTAAAAACGCCGAATATTCGCCCCAAAGTTATTTTGGTGTTATTTAGTAAAATAAATAGAAATAACACGGGTAATTCCTATACAAATACCAATGCTTAGCTTGATTCAGGCGTAACGTGGGTACTAAACAAAACTTGAATAAATAGCTATTCTAAAATCACCATTAAAAAAACAGAAAAGTAGTCAGATTTTAACGAGAGTCGGGGCATTCAGTCGCATTCGGTTGTTAGCGCAGTTAAAAAAATATAAAACTGATCACGTCTTCAAGGCCACCTTGTACTAAACATACCTACTTAAATACCTAAGTATTTAAAAAACAACCATGACCGAGGAACAGATATTTTTTTGAGAAATTAACGAAGAAATGCCTTCACCGGGATTCGAACCCGGGACCCCCAGTCTTCCAGCTTCGAATGCAGGATCAATATCAAGTCTACCGACTAAGCTGCGGAAGCTGTCAAAGTGACGATAGTTACCAATTATGGCCATGACAGCCCCTAAATTAATAGAGTTCACACAACAATATCAAGTAATTGATTTGAAGGAACCTTCATTAACAAAGCGCTCTAAATCTCTATCAAGTTCTAAAAGCTTAATCGTAACATGAGAAGAGATTACGGAGCGTTTGCGTATCTACTCTTACCATGCGTTTTAAAGCGGCTGTACACTCAACCCATTGAATAGATAGGTCTCTCTTTAACCATGACACTGATAAGTGATAAATAATAGTATTTTATGCAATAGTGGTATTATAAGGGTCAAAAAGTGCGAGCGGCGTGAGTTGCGATACGAGCCCGAAGGGCGAGTATCGCAATTTAAGACGTCGCGAGCATTTTTTGAACTAGTAATACAACGTTGCATACTATACTTTTTCTACGACTAAGAGGCATATGCATACACAGAACTCATAAAATATCCTATATTACTGAGCGCCACACACGTATTCCAGTTGTCACCAATAAACACATAGTTTGTATGACTAATATAACATTGATAGCTCATCCCTACCTGCATTCCCAAGAAAAGCAGGCAGAACATTAGAGATTAATGATGAAAAACTCATATTTTAGATAAATTTTAGGCATTGCACAAACTTTAATGCAAATCGACTCAAATCAAACCGAGCGCTGTACTGAACTGGGGGCCGTCCACTAACTTCGAAATTCGCAAAAGTCGAGCATCCGTCTCTGTTACTCTAATAATAATTTTGTTCAAGTGACAGAGACAAATGATCGAAACTCAATGCCGGAGTTCGCGGCAGGACTTTCAACTGCTAGCGGAAAGCGGGAAAGTTTTTTTTTAATAAAGCTGTCATTGTCTATGGATAACTTTGCTTTTAAAATCGTGCTTACTTGCCTGTGATAAGAATACTTTTGCGTAATATGAAATTAGTTATTGGTACAAAAATATAATATATCAAATTAAAATAATTGAAAAAACTAATTTTTATTATATTTTCTAAATATTTAGTTAATAATTGTAATTATTGTAATAAATAATTTCGTACTAATGTTGGTAGCAGTGTGAAAACTCGAATATGGGAACAAATCCAATATGGCGTCCATCATGGGTGTGATGTGGCAGTCTGTGGCAGATCACAGTACGTTTTTGAGTCTGTTCGGAAAGTGACGACGTCTGGCAGCGAGAGAGGCCCATATATCTCGCGTGCCTTCTCTTTCCGAACAACGCTCCGACATTACGTTACCGGCTGAGAGTGCGTTTTTGAGAAATAGACTATAGACTTTTGACAGATGTAATTATGTATATCTTTACAATAGTGTGCGTAGCTATGTAACTAGCAAAAAAAAGGTCAGGAGTAGAAAAATAATATTTATTTTATTATACAATACTACGGTCCATTCATCCTTAGTTGTTTTATCTAGTAAACAACTTTCTAACCTAAAAGTACACGTTTTCTGTTGTAAACTGCTGTTTCTTTGATTAAAAATTAAGCAATTTACTAATCACTAACGGACGTACTGCAAAAAACGGACTCAGGTAGGTATTTTGGTATAGGCAGATATGCCATTTTACAACAGAAAACGTGTACAACTAGGCTACGGAGGCTTACAAGACAAGACAAGTTATTTGGTTCTCTAATACATTCACCACAGTACACGTGTATGTTTGTCTATCTTTTGCATCCTATACGCAACTTCTTAGCTTCTTCCTTTGTACCTGTCTAAATTATTGTTAATATGTGTGTATTTTTACTTGTGTTTTGTGTACAATAAAGAATTTACATACATACATTACTAACAAGAGTGTTAGAAGGATTTTAATGACTCGAGTTAGTATGCCTCTTACCGACCGGGATGTAAACAATGTTTTTCATCACACTTGTGGATAAAAATAAAGTTATAAGACAAAATATATTTTTTTTGAAAAGTGAGATACCCTAGGGAATTTCACTTTTCCATTACTCCCGCAATGCATGCAAGCAATGGCGCGCTTAGAAAGCAATGTGATGAAAAACACGTTACGCAGTGAACGAATACCTCCGCACTCATAGTAAAGATACATTTATAGTCTATTAATTATTAACCACGTGATATTACAAGATAATTTACCCTGACAGTCTTATATGCGGAAATTAGTCTAGTAATTACGGAATTCTCGTGCCTTTGCGTCCCGGGCGGGCAGGATAATTACGCCTGTGTTTGACATTCGGGGTATGGAGACGACAATTAGGGCAAAACCCAGGAAAAAATCAGTAAACCTACCGTGAGCTTCAAAGTTCGCGAATTTAGATAACCTGTCTCTGTCACACTAATGACGCCTTTGGTGGAGTGATAAAGACAAATACTCGAAATTGGCGTACAGTAAGCAGCAAATATTGCTAAGCGGGCAGGGTGTTCAAAATGAACTTGGCGCAACCTTATTGCTAAGACTATAAGAGTGTGTTAAGATCATTGTGAACGCCCTACCCGCTAAGCAATATCTACTGCTGACTGTAATTTGAAGTTTGCGGTAGTAGGCAGTGAACATAGACTTTCTGGGAAACGGATTACTCATTTTATTTATATTGGTTCGTTGGTGGTCCAGTGGTTTAGATGTATGACTTTCAAACCAAAGGTCATGGGTTCGCATTCTGCCTAGTACTAACTAATGAGTTTGTTTGAAACTTGTGTACGGAATATCAGGTGATACTTACTATTAGCTCACGGTGATGGAATGCATCGTGAGGAAACCTGCATACATCCGCGAAGAAATTCAAAGGTGTATGTTAAGTTCCCAACCCACTTAGGGCCAGCGTGGGGACTATAGCCCAATCCCTCTTAAATAATGACATAATGCCTGTGCCCAGCAGGAATCATCGATATAATTCTATTTAATAATCATATTTAAGGGTTAACACTCATAAATTCACTAAATTGAAGAATTTCTGGAATTGCACTGTTTCGTGAACTGAAATATGAAAATGTAGTCAGAGACAGCATCTGTCGCAATGCTGCAAAATTCAATATGTAGGCGAATTGAAATCCAGAGATTTTATAAGAACGATGAAGACTACTGTATTCATATAATGCAAAGAAAATTGAAAACTATAGCGGTTTCGGATTTTATCTTATAACTTTCATATTGTGTATGACGATTCAAAAGCGCTTGTATTATTGTTGCTGGGGTTACTAGAGTTAAGAATCGTTGGACTTTGTAGATATCTACACTAGAATTGACGGCACTTGTTTTCTACTGGCTTATTTTTTGGTCTGGTTGAAGAGCTACTGAAAAACTAAACCTCCTCAATCCAATTCTTTTTTTTGTATATTAAGGTATGAGACACTTTCATTGCGGACGAGTGCTACGCGCTACGCTCGTAGCCGATCCCGTGATTTTTCCGCTTTGTACCGAAAATGGACCCCCCCAGAGAACTCCCCTCGGGAGTTCCCCGCGCTCAAAGTGTTAAATACACATATCTTCTCATGTATGTTATCGGGTCTACAGTTGATGCTTAAAAGAATTGCGATATATTTGGAAGGCTACTAGGATTATTAAATGTGCTATCTATTAAAGTCGAATTTATTAAATAATCTTCAATGCTTGCAATAAATTTTCACATGAAGGTGATTTTATTGGTAATAGTACAGTCGAGTGCATTAATATATAGACACATTTGTAAGGGATCAGTATGGAGAAGTGTATATATATTAATGCCCTTGACTGTACTTTATGTTTCCGATGAATCACATTTTCTAGAGATGTTTGATGTACGGCAGCATTGTCTGATTTATATTTCAAATAAGTTAAGGAAAAAGACAATAGAAAAACATTGTAAGAATGAGAAATATAATTATAATTAATTCTGAGTATACGAGCCCCGATGCATATGTTCTCGTCCAGTTAGACAGTTTTTCGAGATTATCCCGTTCATCCGGGGGAAAAGGTTTAGAGACAAAACCTTCACTATTCAATACTAGTACTAAAGTAGTTTCTTTGAGTATAAAATATTTGGACTTAATAAATCAGAATTAAAAAAGAAGAACTATTTTACGAGAGGTATTTTTTTAAATTTTTTCCACAATTTTTAATTTTGTAAATAATCAATGAATGTAAAGAACGCCATTAATATTAAAGACGACATGGTACACCTGATGCACTGCGAATTTTGCGTCAAGCTTATAAGCGCGGAATTACGGTGGTGAACGAAAATATAATTTAGACACTGGTTTGTTAAAATCGATTTATTAAACAACAAAAGCGTACTTCAGATTGTTGTGTCTCTTGAAATGTAGTACATTAACCATGACTAACGTTCATACGTTTGCATCATCGCACCGCTCGCCACCGACTGGGCGCTCATCCTCACACCTTGCAACCTAAATGGTCGCGCACCGTGCGGTTTCAGAGGAACTTCCTCCCGCGGACGGTCCGTCTGTGGAATGAGCTCCCTGCCGAGGTTTTCCCGTTGGACTACAGTATGGGGTTCTTCAAAAGAGGAGTACAAGTTCTTATTGGGTCGGCAACGCGCATGTGACAACCCTGGGGTTGCAAGCGCCCATAGGCTACGGTGACTGCTTTCCATCAGGCGGGCCGTATGCTTGTTTGCCACCGACGTGGTATAAAAAAAAAATACAATTTATCATTAGCATAATGTGATCATTTTTAAAATATTCAAAAATTTGTAAAAATTGTTTCGAACTAGACGAATTCCACTGCATCGGGGCTCGTAATCGTGTCATTTTCAGCTTGAAATATAATATGTGCGATTTATACAAACGTTGGATAGAATAAAGATAACGGTAAAGTTACTACTCTTTTAATAAAAAAAAGTGTTATGAAGGTCTGAAATAATGAGAAATATTTTTCCACTTTTAAGTCAATCGAACCTATTAAATTATTCTAAGCAATTTTCATCACAAAACTATGCACAATCTTCTACAGTCCGTATTCCTTTGTCTGCGACTAAAATAAAGCATTATTTGGAGGACAAATATCCGAAATGGTAGAGCCTCAATTTAATGTTCTGGACCGGAATTCACCAGTTATAAACTCTACAATTGTGCTAAATAGTTTCGCAAAATTACACGATTGTCGGAATTGACAATTCAAGTCTCGGAATGGTACCTAGTAAATTAACAAAACTCTAAATTTAGAACACGAATTTAGATTTAGTGTCGGAAACGTGATGATTTTGCGAACAATTTCTTGACAAATATTAATTAAATTACGAATAATAAGGCAAACAATCAAACGATTTAGGTCCTCTATAAAAGTGTCAACGATTGTAATAATAAATATGTAAATAACACTTGGGTTTCCGAAACAAACAAAGATGAGGTTTTGGTAAACACTTATTCTACCACTTAGGGGAATTACAAATCGACATGACATTTTCATTAGCGGAGTGAAATTTCAACCGCTGTGTATGTTTTTCGCTTTCCTTTTAAAACATTACTTTATAAAAAAATAAATTTCAATAAATATAAGGGCCTCGGCAAAGAGTACGATTTTGTACCGTTTGGCGTAGAAACTTTAGGTTTATGGGCCCCCAGCGCACGCAAATTGTTTGCTGAGATCGCGAAACGTCTGGTTGACGTAAGTAAGACCGAAGAGCTGGCGACTTCCTCGCACAACGCATCAGTATTATATAGGAAATGCCGCCAGTATCCTCGGTACAATGCCACAAGGACCAATCTGAGATATAGGTTCGATTAAGTAATCTAAGTTAATCTATGTACATAAATTTTAGTTTAGAAAATAACCGGCCTGTAATTCATAAGCAGTTGAAATTCACATACAAGTACTAAAGATAAAGATAAAGATAAAGATATTTTATTTGCTAAGGACACACAGATATACAAGTACAGATAGTAGGTACAACACGGTTTCGGAAGCAGGTATCCTGTCGTCATCCGACATGCAAATTATGTTTAGAAATACAAACTACCTATATTTATCATTAAAATTAATACATTTACTTTAAATTGGTAATTATTTGATATTACTATTATCATTAATCATTAAGGATTTCAATTCATTAATAAAATTATACATTTTGTTTCCTTTCTGGTATGCAGAAATTTGACAAGAAACTATCCAATTTATATAAACAATAGCCCAAAATTATTTTTAAAATTATTAAAATTCAAATTACACATTTATTATTACATATTTATTACATTTTTATTAATAGTAAGTCAATTTATAATTCCCTTCCATTCGTTCGTTCGTTCACGCGTTCCGCCATTTTCACTACATCTTTCATTTGATCAACGGCCATGACGGCAATCGCACAAGCTTCAAAAACATGGCACCCGCGTTTAACTAACGATTTAGTGAGCTAAAACAGCTAATCATGTTGCTCAAGACTATCAACGTGGATTCATCGAAACTACAAGGTATGTTCTTTATGTTTGTTTTAAGCCTATATTTTTTACTAGGTACTGAAGCTGAGTTACAATCTCTGATTATTCTAATTTAGCCAAGCCTTGATTATGTAGGTACTCTATTTTGATATTTAGTGCTTAAATAAGACATGACTTTATACTTTATAATAGTTCTTTATAAAGTCATGTTTTAGGAGGAAAGTGAATATCTTACTAATGTGATTTCGATGATCTGACATTATTCATAGACTACTTTTAATATAAACTGGTAATATAATAGCAAGCGTAGAACCAGCGTAGGCATTTTGGGCCGATTAACTGAGATTCCAATAAATAAATTCAAAACTTGAGGAGAGCCTAAAACATCGGTAATTCTGACTCAAAAAGTCAGACATATTCTTTCTTGCACGTATAGCCGGTATAGGCTTAAGTTAATCCGCAGATCACCTTCAGCAGATGTTTCATAAGAGACGTTGTAAGATGTCAAGGATGAACAATATTGCTTTGCTCTTCCGCGATACAGAATGTGTAGCTAATTAGTGTAACCCGCTATAATTACTTGCGTATTTTTTGCATGCAATTAATTTTTCCACCCTCCCGCCGCAAAAATAAATACGCAAATAACTATAACAAACCACCACCAATAACACTATACTCGACACGTGTTTCGCCTCTCTACGAACACACAAACACGTCAAACAGTTGAACAGGCGAAACACGTGTCGAGTATAGTGTTATTGGTGGTGGTTTGATAAGTTATTTGCGTATTTATTTTTGCGGCGGGAGGGTAGGAAAATTAATTGCATGCAAAAAATACGCAAGTAATTATAGCGGGTTACACTAATTAGCTACACATTCTGTATCGCGGAAGAGCAAAGCAATATTGTTCATCCTTGAATATGGACTTCCGCAAAGTAACGCCTGATTCAATTAATTAGTTGTAAGACGTATCAGAATGGTATCTTGGCTAGGCTAATAACTAATAGTATATGATAAGTAATAAAAGTATGAGAATGACAAATTCGTACGAAAAGTTAAGTGACCAATCCCATACATTGTAATGGTCACGTGACTAATCGCTTATCGAATACGATTGCAGAATGGCACCTTGGCTAGGCCTGCTGGTGCTTCCGATGTTTTCGATTCGTTAGAATGGAATGATATTGTTGTCGCCTCGATTTGGGCTCTACTTTTCACTTACGATCAGGTGGAGTGGAGCCACTTTGTTGTGCCAACATAAAAAAAAAAAAAAATAATAATTTACAGGGACAATTTTATTGCGGCTACTGGTCACAGCTGTACAAGATCAATGGCCGATACAAAATCTAACATACTTGTTCCAACAGTCATGCCTGTTACAGCGAACACCCAAGTTCGCAAATCTTGGGGATTCTTCTTCACTCCATTATAATGACGCCTTCGTTGGAGTGACAGAGACGAATTCTCGAAATCTACGAATTCGGTGTTCGTAGCGGTTCACCCTGTTGTGGCATAATTCTTTTATGAATAATTCTATATGGCATAAACAGTGTACTCATAATGGGGTTTGTGCAGAAATTGTTGTGGCATATTCAACTATAGCATATTTCGTTGTGGCAGATTTCGAGTTGTCCGAATATTATATGAGCATAATTTCGATGCTCCTATTTATGATGAGGCATAATCTAGATGTGCATAAAAAGTATCGGCATAGTTTGTTTTAGCATAACAGAGAAGGAATAATTACAACCTCTCAATATAATATAATCGAGGTAGTAGTAATATTTTGCACGTTACTTACTGTGTTACTGAGCTGAGTACTTTCTAGGTTGCAAAAAAAAAAATTACCTCGAAGCCTTATAGTACGGTCAAATCGTATATTAAACTCGCAAAACATGTAGTAAAGCTGCATTTTTGGTATGTTATTTAGACACCATAGGGCAGTATAAAACCACATTTTGCAAGCAAAAAAAAGTTGTGCTAGCTGCGTTATACGTGAAAAACTGTGAAATTTACTGTCTATTTTTAGTTTCTGATTTTTTTTTAAAAAGCCTTACGTTTTTTGACAATATGCATCAGGTAACGTTTAAAGATGAATGAATTTGTAACAAGATGAGATAACATGCATTACCATAGGTCTTATAGTTTCAGAGATTCGAGACTTCAGATAGTACCCTGTTTTGTAAACTAGATAAAATGTTGAGTTTTGCTAACGTTTTTGGTTTAATATCGCCTTACCTAATTATGCTACGAAAAACATGAAATAATTATCTTATAGCGCACTTAATATTCTTTAATTTAAGGGTAAAATTAGGTCAGTGAACTTTGTAGTTGAAAGTATAAACCCGAAATTCCAAAGGCAGGAGGCCCGCTATCTAAGTTTTTCATACAAATCGCAAGTCGAGTTGCAAAGCTGCAATTTTAGTATATTATAAAGGCCTTATAGATATATACGAAAATGCATATTAAAAGAAAATCAAAAAAATAATTTGGGCATAGGACGTAAAAAACGGAAAAAAATTCGCACTTTTTTTAGTTTTTGACGTTTAACTAAATATCTAGTATCTTTTTGATACTGATTGCTATAAAACTATGAAAGAATATTAAATTTGAAAGGATTTGAGCTACCTTGCATTACCCTTAATTATATAGATTTAGAGATACGACATTTCAAAATGTGCCCTTCATTAAGTTAAGAAAATAAATGCATGTTTTGAAGCCTCGTATACCCCCAACTATAAGACTTACAGTAATTGTCATCGGCTCAATTTGTTCCAAATTTCATGTAGTTATTATCTACAATTACTTTTTTTTTCGTAGCGCGAACGTTTTGCCAATATTTAGTGAATAGCTTTAACGTAACCTAAAATTTGTTTATGTTTTGATAAAAGGGCACTTTATGAAATGTCGTATCTCAAAATATATATAACTTACGGTGATGCAACGTAGCTCAAATCCTTTCAGATTTAATGTTCTTTCTTAGTTTTATAGCAATCAGTCCAAAAAGATAATAGATTTTTAGTTAAACGTCAAAAACTAAAAAAAGTGCGAATTTTTTTCCGTTTTTTACGTCCTATGCCCAAATTATTTTTTTGATTTTCTTTTAATATGCATTTTCGTATATATCTATAAGGCCTTTATAATATACTAAAATTGCAGCTTTGCAACTCGACTTGCGATTTGTATGAAAAACTTAGATAGCGGGCCTCCTGCCTTTGGAATTTCGGGTTTATACTTTCAACTACAAAGTTCACTGACCTAATTTTACCCTTAAATTAAAGAATATTAAGTGTGCTATAAGGTCATTATTGCATGTTTTTCGTAGCACAATTTGGTGAGGCGATATTAAGTCGAAAACGTTAGCAAAACACAAAATTTTATCTAGTTTACAAAACGGGGTACTTTTTAAAGTCTCGAATCTCTGAAACTATAAGACCTACGGTAATGCATGTTAGCTCAACTTGTTGGAAATTTATTAGTCTTTAAACGTTTAGTAACATATGATATCAAAAAACTTAAGGTTTTTTAAATAAAAATCAGAAACTAAGAAATGGCCGTAAATTTCGCAGTTTTTCACGTACTACCCAGCTAGCACACCTTTTTTTGCTTGCAAAATATGGTTTTATACTGTCCTATGGTGTCTGAACAACACACCAAAAATGCAGCGATACTACTTGATTTGCGAGTTTCGGGTAAAATTATGTACGATTTGACCGTACTATTAGTCTCCTAACCTAACCTATTCGAGTCGGATCTGCCCCGGAAGGTTTTGTTCGCTCGCTTCGCTCGCTCACGCAGAAATTTTCACCCTCACGACAAATTCTGCCTGACGAAAAATGCAAGGTAAGTTTCGAGCATGTGGCTATATGCCAAAAAAAATATGCAAATCTAATTTCTGTCTTATAACACGCGGCGTAAATAATAATATGCCAAGATAGTTTCGGGCAAAATAATGTTCGAAATATTGTTATTTATGCCAAGTGATGTTTCTGCCTCATTAAGATTATGCCAAGTCTGTTATGTCCTAAGCGTTTCGGACAAAATAAATTATGCCATATAGAGGGAACCCGTTCGTAGCAGCAGGCCAGATTCGGCTATTCACGCAACGTGCAATGAAATGCTGACTGAACTAACAAGTAGGCAATTGCTATACATATTGTCAGGATGTATTTTAACTGTAGGTAGTTATTAAGGAACAGGGTAGGTTTTGTGTGGCAAGGTTGTTTGAAGTGTTCCTTAAAATTAATTTATTATAGATTCGTGACGGCAAAAAGTGTCATCATAGTAGAGACACTAATGCAAGGGTCTCTATTGGATCCCATACATTTTAAAGTCCAATTTTTGAAGCGTCATAATTTTTTTTAGTCATTATAATTATCACAAGTCATAAAAATAAACAGTATAAATTGGAATTGGGAAAGAAAGGGATTCCCTAATGTAATCAACAATCCGCCTGCCCAGCGTGGCAGCTGTCGGCATTTATAATCGAACCATTTCTCGATTGCGCATAATATTATGTCGGCCACAAGTATTTCGACTCAGCGAATATTCGATCCAGCAACAATCGAGCCAACGAGCATTCGCCAGCAGGATGCTCCGAGAGATGTACCTATATTCCTAATTTTTATAAGGTAATCAAAGTAAAGCTTGGGGTGTTTTGTAATGACCTTTACATCTCTAGTAGTACTATTTTATAGATGCAATATTGCAAACTTGAATCATATTTTGTTTTGATTGTCGTTATTATTTTTTGATATAATAACTTCTTTAATGCATTTTATTTTAATTAGAAGTACACAGTATAATAATACTGTTTTGAAAAAACAAGCCCCGCTGAGTTTCTTACTGGTTCTTCTTAGGCCAGAGGTTAGAAGCGGTAATATTTTTTTGCTTTTGTGTCAGACAATTTAAAAAAAGCTTATTAATAGACTAACTTGAATAGAAAATAGTCTGACTTTGACTTTGAATGCTCCATCTAGTGATTAAAAGAAGGTTTTTAAGCGCAATAAAGTTTTATGAGGTGTTTATTACGCGGGGGGAAAGCGGCGGTTATCGCAACCCCGTTTGTGTGCTACGCAAATATTGCTGACGTGTACCGAATAATAAAATGAAGCAAACATGCGCTTCTTAAATGTCGTATAAGCTAGATTAAGAACTTTTAGAAATGAGGAAAAAAAATAAAAACAGATCAGGAACAAAATACTACATAAAATACATCTAACCTTCAACCACTTAAGTACAAGACAGATGCAGGATTAACATGTTTTGTTTACATGGGTAACAAAGTACCAAAATAGCATAGACATTATAACAAAGTCGATATTATGCAAACAAAAAAGTACTTTAGAGTTGTCTTGAATTGTAATGATGGTATCCCTCTCAGTGTTGTAAGTACATCCGCAGGTTGCAAAAAACGCACGTCTTAGCACTTGCACCAATTCGTAACCATGCACTTTCAGAATACAATCTTGGTCCTATTACCAACTTAAAATCTTAAATCTTGGGTACGCATACAGTTTTAATAAATATTTAAAAAAAATCTACGAATATGTATCACAATAAAAATGCTATTGAAAATCTGCCGTTGTAATTTTTTTTCGTTTTGTACTGGCACATTGAATAGCAACCCTCAGTTTAAGAGTCTCATGCTATATCGTTTCTAAATCTGCATATCAATTATCCTATCTACCAGTCAGTCTGATATTTGATTTGCATTTAATCAAAAACGGGCAGTGAAAATCTGATACGTAACGAAGGTTACCTGTCCCTTTTAGTACCTGGATTTCCTTAGTCTGTTTGAATACCCTATGTATAGGTATATCGCTGTACCTAACACGGTGTCTCATTAGCAAATGACCTGCCCTAGCCAGGTGCCTTCCAATTTCCGACCTCATTAGTACTAGTCCGCAATACCTCCTGTCCCCTTCCGTTGTATCCCTCGTAGAGATGTGCTGGTTTACAGTTAGGAATATTCCTAAAAGTCTGCAATAATTGTTTTTTACACTCGTTGACGGCAATGTTTGAATTAAAATTACGTACACAAAATTATAATCGTATACATTTACATATAGTTCGCTACTTAACTAAAATGAACTCATTATACAACGCTGTAGGTTACTATAATGAATTTGTCCTTTTGTGGGTGTTTTTATGCGTTTTTATTGTTCATTACCATCACCACTTTATTTCCCGTTTTATAAAAGCAAACAAGACTAAGTATTATGCCAGAATGGCAGAGAAACATGCGTCTGCTGCAAGATAACCGAAAATGACTCCACTATTTATACGCAGTTCGTCAATAATTTGGGAATGGTAATGACTTGGTGTGACAGAATAATCGCATAGAACTACCTTTGTGTCAGTAAACAATACATAAACGAACGGTCGCCTCAGGGTCTGTAGGCTCATGATGGTACCGTGTCTCATCGTTTCTCGACGTTGCCGTCACGTTTTAACAAGCATGCAAGTGCGAAATTAAACGTAATAAATAATTTAAACAGCCATTATGTCATAAATCCAAAGGAATATTAATGATTATCCATATTCTCATTTGATTATTGTGGTGAATAGTTAGAAATAAACATTTTGCTGTGTTGTTATCAGTTTTTCCCGTCCTGTAGTTTATGGGTTATTCCCAAGGCACATCACTTGCCGCAATTCTTTGTATTGAAAGCGACAATTTATAATGAATACAATGTCGTATAAAACTACAGGGATTGTCTTATTACCTTTTGTATTGAGTCGAGCGTCTATTGTTTAGTGTTGAGTACTCGTAATACTCGTTGTTAATACCAGCTTTTATTTTATTTTCACCTGTCACGGTGTGTGTTAATCTAAATTCAAATCTTGCAAGTTGTTTGTATACAAAATGGAGTTTTGTAGAAAATCAACACGATAGAAGACACATTGTTATTACATGTTTGGCGATTTATATCAGGCAAATATGTGTATTTTATGAGTTGAAAAACAATAGCAACAAATTTTCGGCGCCGGTGTCGAAGTTTAAATCCCAAGTTGTGAGACGTCCTGTTACTATACACGTTGACAACGTGTATTTCGACAAATATTGACAACGCACTTCAGGGCTTTATGATAATAAATCTAGCTCGCAGTTATATGAAAACCGGCCAGTAAACAGAAATAATAATAAACATTTTGTTAAATAATATATTGAACATATTGCGAAAACACCAATCAAATTATTTTATTAACTAAATATTTTGATTTGTACTTTTAATTTTTTTCCAGTAGTCACACTACTTAATACTATATAAATTATAAATATTAGATGTCATATACCAAAGAAAAACGACCAAGATCACCTATGCCCGAGTTGGGGATCGAATCCACGTACTCAGCTTTCGCGGCTATAGGGATTGCATATACCCGAGAAATTTGACCGGTGGTTGCTAAGACCGAGTGGCCGAGGGGTACAGACATCAGCCGCGAAAGCTGAGTACGTGGGTTCGATCCCCACCTCGAACATAGGTGATCTTGGTCGTTTTTCTTTGGTATATGACATCTAATATTTATAATTTAAATAATATATTTTAAACAAAAAGTAAAGAAAAATTTTAGTGAGTTTGCACTTCCGTGTTCTAGTTAAGACATGCTAGTACTGTACCTATATAGTATACTGACATTTGATTTTAGTTAAGGTAACAAATATTTTTGTGCATAAAAAGAAATACAGGTACCTACTCATTGCGTTTTATATGTAGATATAATATTTTGGCTTAATCTATCTGAATTCCTATAACATTTAAATATAGGCAGTAGGAGGTACTAATACATATAACACCTCAAAAAATCGTAGTTAACTCCAAAAGCGTTAACGGCATGAATAAAAACGTAAAAAAATCCATTGATTCGAAATATTTGTCTGATATTACATACTTACAAAATATAGATAATTATCTTTTTTATTTAATATATGCAAGTTTATCGATTTTTAGTTTTATTTCATCAGTAATCATCGCGGTGACCAAAGAAAAGATAATTATTGTATTGCGCTTCAGATTGTCCATCGCGATTCAGCGCGGCAACGCTGCCAGCGTGATAGGCACCTTTGCTTCAGGAACCAATCGGGGCGGTTTGGATGGATAGCTCCTTTTAAGGTTTTTTTTTGGTTTAATTTTATTTAAGTTAATATTTTAATATTACTTGTATTTAAATTATTCTTATGCCGTGTGGTAACTGCAGTAAGAATACATTTGTCACCACCCCAACTCCTCCTGCGGGTGTCGTAAGAGTCGACTAAGGGATTGAAGTGTCACTGATCATTTTACAAGATTGATGATGGGCAGCAGCGTCATCATAGTGGACACATTACTGCGATCGCCAATCCGCTTGCCCAGCGTGGCGATTATGGGCATTTACCTCCCAATGCGTCTATACGCTTAGTTAATAGGAGAGGCCTACGCAGTGGACTAAAATAGGCTGATGATGATGATGATGAAATTATTCTAATAATATCTATATCTACTTAGGTATAGTCGGCGCATGCCTCTATTGTCAGCCTCCGTAGCCTAAGTTGGCAACAAATAAAAATATAATGATAAGTTAATTCTTATAATTATAAGTTATTCAGCGAGAAATATAAAACAAACACCGGCTTTTATGTATGAATCTGCCGGGATACTTGTTCCCACTGTGTACGATACAAGTTTAGTATCAAACTCAACACACACCCATAAACAACTTAAGCCTGTTACAAGAGTAAGCCTTCGGCGCATCTGCTTAGATATCATGTCCCAACAACGAAAGTCGTTTTATATTACACAGTCTTGAACCTTATTCCTTTACGATAAGACACAACAGTGTAAACATATTTTTGTCAGATGTGTAAACTTGCGAAGCATACAGGTAAATGTGTTCAGAATTCTACTAATTAAACAAGCATAAACTCGACAAAAAACTATTTTAATATGATGAGATCGAAAGGAATCCACCTTTGTTTCGTATATTCTTAAGCATTTCATATACAGGATACCTTTATAATTAAATAGGAATTGATAGTTTATTTTTTAATGTTTAATACAGTTTACAAATATTTCATTGCCATATATAAGCTGTTTTAAACATTCAAAAATAAATCCATTCCTATTTAATTAACATAGTTTATAACAGACGGGAATTCTATTTCACAGCGATATATTGTCGCACCAATCGTCCTCCTGGTCATCACCCACGTAAAGCCATCTCTTGTTCAATATTTCTGATTGAGTTACTCATCCCGTATAGGGAACTGCCGTGTGGTGACGGCAATAAGAATACATTTGTCACTACCCCAACTCCTCCTGCGGGTGTCATAAGAGTCGACTACGGGATTGAAGTGTCACTGACCATTATTTGATAAAAGATTGATGATGGGCAGCAGCGTCATCATAGTGGACACATTACTGCGATCGCCAATTCGCTTGCCCAGCGTGGCGATTATGGGCATTTACCTCCTAATGCGTCTATACGCATAGTTAATAGGAGAGGCCTACGTCCGGCAGTGGACTATAATGGGCTGATTGATGATGATAGGGAACTCAATCAGATATATAATATTGAACAAGACATGGACAATACATACATAGCTAACACTTTTTTTTGCCAATAATTATGTAGATTCACCTTTGACATTGATATGTCAATCGTTGGCTGATCGAAGTACAAAAGCTTGCAGAATTTTCTAGAAAGCATTTTAGTATTCTACGAAGGCTATAAAATGTAGGTAATAATCTTGAGTTATTGGCAATTCGATGTAATCTATGGCGGTATCAAAACGTTTGACAGATTATGGCGTCCTTGTGTCACGACGGAGGCGACCTTCATTAGACCTAGCCAATATGCCATTTTGCAATCGTATACGATAAGCGATAAGTCACGTGACCATTATAATGTATAGAGATGGTCACATGACTTTTCGTACGAATCTGTCATTTACAACATGCATTTATTACTTATCGCTTATCGTATATGATTATAGAATGGCAACTTAGCTAGGCCTGCAGATGTCTTTACTTTCATTCCCTAAAACATCCTACCGGTTTTATGTCTTGTGTGTTAACTGCAAAATAATTGAAAAAATTGTATATAGTTTAATGCTTAGTGGAAACAAAATTTAACGTCACAATTTTTGTGTTAAACTAAATTAAATTTAAGTTAAATTCTGTCTAACTATCTTTGGCAGTAAACGCAAATTTTCCATGAGCGGTCAACAATACATCATACATACATCATCAGCCTATGATAGTCCACTACTGGACGTAGGCCTCTCCTATTAACTATGCGTATAAACGCATTAGGAGGTAAATGCCCATAATCACCACGCTGGGCAAGCAGATTGGCGATCGCAGTAATGTGTCCGCAATTATGACGCTGCTGCCCATCATCAATCTTTTATCAAACAATGGTCAGTGACACTTCAATCCCTTAGTCGACTCTTACGATACCCGCAGGAGGAGTTGGGGTGGTGACAAATGTATTCTTACTGCCGTCACCACACGGCCGATCAACAATAAACGCATACATTTTTTTTATTTGACGCCTTTTTTACTGCCAACGTTTGTTGGATACATGATATAATATAGTCTATTTAATTTTAGTTTCGTAACATAATGGAAGTGGTCTTGATTTTTGTTTTTATTAAGCCTTTAACTAAGTGTGTATGTACAATTTTTATGCAATAAATACACTGTAATCACTTGTGACGATAGAATCCTTTAGTTTTCCGACTAAAATATTATGCAAGGAAAATCTCGTAATTTTCAAATTATTTATTTTAGCTCTACTCATTAAACTTTTAACTATAACCAAATCCACAAACTTTTAAAGTTGCTAAATTAAAATTTGTAGCGAGTACAGGGGTGCGCTTTCATTCACATAACTTTTTAACTCCTAATATCGGAAGTCCGAAAATGAGTCTCATACAATTTCATATCATAATGATCACTCTTCATAATTTTTATTATAATAAAATATTGAAACTCCTAATCATTCGACTTCATAATGTTAATGTTCATACATTTGTTTATACAAATTTTTGTTTTCATATATTTCTTGATCATAAGTGTATCATATATCGTCGATTGTAATATGAATTTATGTAACCACCAAAATGACGAAATTGAGTTAAGTATACCGTTCGACTGCAAATTTTCTGCTCTATCGAACGGTGTATATAAAATTTTGATATCCAGAAAAAAATGTCGAATACGTTAACAAAAATTTTGCTATTTTATTAGATTTCTACATTTTTTATTAACGTATATAACGGTATTAACGGTTTCAAAGAATAATAGACAATATTTTAACGTAAGTACGAATTTATAAGTACAAAATATGCCCTTCCTAATGTAATCACCATATTTTTATAAATGTCAATGCTGTAAGCGCCATTTGTATTGTATGGCTCATAAGCAATTCGGTTTCGATTTGTGAGTTACACTAAATTACGAAATCCACTTTTGATGATTTTCATTAAATTATTAACGTAACTCCAAATTTTTTGTAAAATATTTAACGTAAGCACCAGCCATTTCTTGAACTACACCTGTGGTCGCAGCTAGTAACTGTGCGTCAAATAGAACTCTCAAAAATAGAACAAACAAGATAAACATCATATCAATCGGATAATTAACTGAAAAGATACAACACACTTTATAAATGTGAAATTCGTTTTTGGGCCCTCCTGAAAAATCGTCATTTGGTGGTTACATTAATTCATATTACAACTGACGATATGTGATCATTATATCCTATACATTGAAGTTCATACTGTCAATAGTCATACATCTCTTTTATAATATTTTTTCTATAAGTCTAATACATGTAGGTAGTATTGTTTTTTTTTGCAAGTTATTTAAAGCGTCCTCCTTCATTTTATTTATACTGTTGTGTATCTTTTACGTATGTAGCATACAACTACTCATATAACTAAAATGCTCCCAGAAGGTGGGTTAAATTAGGTTAGAACTGCGACCCTCACAGAACCAACATGCTGCCAGAAAGGTGGGTTAGGTTAGGTTAGAACTGCAACCCTCACAGAACCAAAATGCTGCCAGAAAGATGGGTTAGGTTAGAACTGCGACCTTCACAGAACCAAACTGCTGCCAGAAAGGTGGGTTAGGTTAGGTTAGAACTGCGACCCTCACAGAACCTAAATGCTGCCAGAAAGGTGGGTTAGCTTAGGTTAGAACTGCGACCTTCACAGTACTAAAATGCTGCCAGAAAGGTGGGTTAGGTTAGGTTAGAACTGTGACCCTCACAGAACCAAAATGCTGCCAGAAAGGTGGGTTAGGTTAGAACTAAAATGCAAAAAAAAGTAAAAGTATTCTGAATAAAAAAAATGAATCAAACACCTTCTTAATTGAAACATTATGAAATAAAAAAATATGACGACAGTGTGTTATGAGCTCCGATCATAGGAATATAAAAATTATGACGACTGTGTGTTATGAATTCCTATCATAGGAATTAAAATGTATGAACATAAAATGTATGAAGAAAAAAAATATGAAGAGTGATTATTATGAACTCCAATCCGTAGTACAATCGTAAATAGGAATACAAATTTTATGAGAGCCAATATGGACCCGATATTTCCGAGCAATTTTAGGCATCACTCGTGAAAGCCTGAGGACGTGGGTTCTAAACCCGCCTCGGATGTTGGTGAACTTGGTATTTGTTCAGTACAAACGGTATTACAGAAATAGAAAAAAAAATATTCGTGACACACATTATATACATTAAAAGGACAAAGTAGATATAACAGTACACAAAAGAAAAAGAAAAGTTGCCACGAAATGGTCTCGTCTCACATATTGCTGGCGTGAGCCAGCGCTGAACTTCCGATGTATTACATTTATTTAGAATTTTAATGCTGTTACGTAGAATAACTACTTAAAAGAACACAAAAAAATAGATTTAATAAAAATGGGTAAACAAAAAGACTTGTTCTGCGAAAACTGGTCGAAGAAGTTAAATTATAGTAACGACAAAATTTAAGTACGAATGGTTTCAAAGAAAAATCACGTCTTCTTTTTTGCACTCCACCAAATTCCATAAAGAATTTCCTTACATTTTCCAATTGAATGCCCGGCTTCCAAAAACTCCGCGATACAGACTTTCATTATAAGTGTTCACCATCGTTCAACCTTTCAGCCGTGCGTATGGAATGTGCCTCCGTGCAGAAATTTCCTCTTATCCGTTGGACTGGATATATTGGAGAATAGTTCTTACCTCAGCTGAGCTTATGTTCCCTTTGGTAGCTTGTAGTCGAGTACTCGAGCGCCATCACCAATGTAATGTGACATACACATTCGTAACAACTATTCGAAACCGGAGAACCATTTATACTGGAGCTTTTAAGTCATCTGTACACTGCAAATGATTGTCGTAGCACTCCTGGTAATAACTGCCATTTTTACTCAGGGAAAACGATGAAAAAATGTGCCGGCAATAATTTGCGATTATTGGATGGCTCGACAGTTTTAGTTTAGATTACTGTCGGTATTGGAAGTAAAATAGATTTTTCTTCTGAGCGTAAAAAAGTAAATTTAGCTGGCAAAGACACGCCATGCGGAATAATTGATTGCTCTTGTAAAATGAAAAGGACGGGAAACTCGATATCCTGATTTACCAAAAGAAATTAAGCCATCCAATGTACAATTAAATGATTAAATTTGTATATGTAACCGACTTCGAAAAAGGAGGAGTTTTGATAAACTGTCGAAAACATCTGTCGAATCGATATTCGACAGATTTTTTAAAGTGTGTCGTGTGTCCGATTTAATTTTTAATTCTTTCCGTGATGGTCCCATTAGCACCAAATTGGGGTCTGACGATGGGTTGGGGGTTGTTGATAAAAAAAAAACAGTTTTCTGGAACTTCCAAAACTAATAGCTTTAATTCAACGACGTCAATCTAAGTAGGATTTTGTTTATATGTCAGCTTTTTAAATGTAACGATAGTTCCAGCAAAGTATTTTTTTGATCCACCCTAATGGTCATATAAATGTACACCCGTAAGAAACACACACATTGTATGTAAATAGTTAAACGCAGGTCGGCGTTGCGAATCTATTTTTCATGAATGAAGAATGAAGGGCTTGTATCAGTGTACATAATCGAGGTTTTCCAAGTGTGTTTTCATACCTTCGCCTATGTGAATATTCGTATTTACAGTATCAGGAGATTCAAGAGTTTGGATAAGTTATCCTGATAAGTATTATACAGCTCCAAAAATGTACCTATCGAACTTATCGTCGCAATGTCTTTTATGGAGGTATATACGGCTTTGTATGATGATATTTTCCTAAACCCGAGATTGTTTCTATTCAAAATGTATATATATTGATACCTGAAAGGAGTTTCGAGGTCTTATGTAAATGTTCTTTCAGTTTTAGATAGCGGATTCGAAATGGGATATATTAGTAAAAACGATATTGGTAGTGTAGGATTTATATCTATAGTACCTACAGGTAATATTTTTTACCTAAAAAAAATTTTTTGTCATAGTTTTTTTCTTCACTTTACTATTTTTATAACAATTTGGATTGCAGAACAAAAGGACTTAATGAAAACAAAAATTGCGATTGTTTCTATCTGTTACGAATGTTAGTTATACAAACTATACAGGGTGGGAACAACGAATGCCACATGGATAGCAACTACATTAAATATTGAAAATGGCACATTTTGTGTCAGGGAGACTTTCCTTTGTTTTTAAAAACAATAAATTCTGTATTTAAGGGTGTATGAAAAATTACTCAGTCGGGACTCGAACCGGTCAAATGAGACAAAAAGTAGCGTGACGTATTTTATGTTGCGTTTTCATGGCCTTCCATTATTCTGATTGTAGTTGTTATTTAGAGAAAATGAACCTTATCAGTAACCCTTTCAATCTGCACCATAAATTACGTTATTTTTTTGTCACATTTGACCGGTTCGAGTCCCGACTAAGGCAAGCGATTTTTCTTAAATCCTTAAATGCAGAAATTAATGTTTTTAAAACATATGAAAGTCTCCCTTAAACAATCTATTTACAATATTTAAGGTAGTTGCCATCCATGTGGCATTCGTTTTTTCCACCCTGTATATAACTATAAAATTATAGTGACACAAAAATGAGACGCTAAATTTAATTTTCATTAACTCTTTAACCTATGTAAATTTTGCTTGCAATCGGCCCCAAATAAACGCTGTAATAAACATGTTCTCGTTACCATAGTTGCACAGCAGTTTGAATTACTTTTTATTTGACAATTACGATCCTTAGATCGCTAAGCGTTAGCTTACTAAGCGTTGAAAATTTCTAGTTCGTTTATGTCAGTAAAAATGTGTTTATGGGCCGTTTTACGATTCTTTTTCGGGCAGCTCAGATTTTCGTGATAAATATGACCTGAAAAGGTATGCTAAAGAGTTTTATTTTGCTGTAACGATGACGAATTGTTATGAGAGTACTATAGCTCCCAGCCTAAACCTAAAATAAATATTTTGTGTAATCCTCTAACAAAAAAGGCTTAAAAGGTAAATCAATCAAATATGAACGAGTGTTTAGATTTATGATGGTTGCATTTTTATCAAATATCTTCGCGTATCTTCGGTTGTCACATTCCAAGTCAATACCTAATAGTGTATGACCATGTGTTAGATCATAAAAATTAAATCACCCAGGACGCCCCTCAGGAAAGCTATGGGTAGTAACTGTATGGGTAAAAGCATTTCAATTCAATAAAAATACTTTAACTTCAATTAATACTTTATTAAATTTTGAAACAATAAAAACTGCTGTTAATATCCCTTTCAAAATACGGGCTCAAATTATTTTAAAGGGATATAAATTTAAAAACAACATACATATTTATAGCTTAAACAGAATCGCATAATCAACAATTACGTGAAATATACTGATCAAATCAATTTACAGATATGTATTTACAATGTTATATTTATAAGAACATATTCGTTGACATTATGTTAAGATTCGTTAATTTTAAATTCGATATTCACCCCAAAATATTTACATTGAAGCGATTTTTACAGCAGCTACTGTGCCATGCACAATTTAAACCTGTACGTATTCATGTACACTCTAGAATAAAATTTAGAGTGATATTAAGTTAAAA